>JAGVSQ010004672.1:0-18939 GCA_022683975.1 Rhyacophila evoluta | reverse complement strand
TTTGATGCATTTTTATTTCCATGGCATGTGGCACGCGACATATTATTGTATTGAAGAAAAAAAAAATTTGGCACTCAGGCTCAAAAAGGTTCGCCATCTCTGACCTATAGCATGGTCAAAACACATCCAACATCGATCTTCACATTAGAGTTGATAAAAGGCTGCAGATTGATTTTCTTATCTCCTCTTTTTGGGCAAAGATTTAATACACTCTCTCATATTATTACACTTAAAAATCAAAACTAGCTTTACCGTAGCACAAATATTTATTTTTTTGTAAAAAAACACATTACTTATAATGGTGCCACTTTTCAGGAATACAAAGCCAAAGAAGAAATCTTCCTAAAACGGGCAAATGAGTTGGAAGAAATAACCAACCAGCGAAATGCGATGAGAGAACAGCATGATAAGTGCCGCCGCATTCGCCATACAGAATTTCTTGCTGGCTTCAACACTATCACTTCTAAGCTGAAGGAGATGTACCAGATGATCACCCTCGGCGGTGACGCTGAACTCGAACTTGTCGATTCGCTTGATCCATTTACTGAAGGAATAGTCTTCAGGTAAGTTATATTATAATGGATAATTTGTCATATCTGTGTCGATAATACTGCATATTTATGTAGTAATATATGACTGTATACTTTTCATCTCATTGTTAACATTATTTTTAGTGTTCGACCTCCCAATAAGTCATGGAAAAATATATCAAATCTTTCCGGAGGAGAAAAGACACTCAGCTCACTTGCTCTAGTGTTTGCCCTCCATTATTACAAACCCACTCCTCTTTATGTGATGGACGAAATTGATGCAGCCCTCGACTTCAAAAATGTCTCCATTGTAGCAAATTATATCAAGGTATACCAAGATTTAATAATATATTAAATGCACATACAATAAGCATCCTATCATCAAATTTTAAATAATCAAAAAAAAATCGTGATTTTCCATTGTATCTTATGGCTTTTCCATTCACAGGAAAGAACGAAAAATGCCCAGTTCATAATCATATCGCTGCGCCATAACATGTTTGAGCTGGCCAATAAATTAGTGGGAATCTACAAAACCAGTGATTGCACGAAGTCCGTCACCTTGCTCAACACCACGGAAACTGACCATCCAGAAGAATTGAAGGTTTAGATCTCTCTGCACCGAACAGTATTACTTACTACTTGACAATAAATGATGTAATGTGATACAAACCATAATTCACTGTCATAAATGATTTACCTTGTGTGTAATCTGTATTGAATGGAGTTTTATACAATTTATAATTATGTACATTAGCTTTTTATGATAAAGGTTTAATTTCATCATGTAATAAAAATATATTTTCTTATACTCAAAAATATTTCAATCATTTCACACAACCTAGTCTATTAGTTATTCAATAGTAACATTGATAAATAAAAGTCCAGAAATATAGCTATGGATGCCCAGTGGATGGAATTTTTGACTATCTGTTGAATGAATACAAGAATTGATAATATTTCATATACAACTTGAAAAAAGGGGAAATAATATGGCGATAATTTAGGTTAAATAGTTTTCACTTATAAATAAGAAAAAAACGAAGAAGGCTATTAGTAGGTAATAACATTGTGAAGATCCATATACATAACATTCAGATGTACACATTATAATTGATATAACATTAAGAAAAATTACACAAAAACATTTCTATAATAAATATCCTTTATTGTTATTATATTTACATGCATATTTAATCAGGGTGTTTAGGGTGAGACTAAGATTAAATGAAGTTGAATACCTGAGAAGCCTTTGATAATCTTAAAATTGATATACCATTCGAAATAATTTAAATGAATTACACATGTGTGTTTGAAATGTTAAGAATTGTAATTTTCAACTATCAAATATGTTAATATACCAAAATCGTTCACAAAACAAGAAAGGGCATATTGTATATGCACAAAAAGCCACCAGAGTGAATGAACAGTAGCTCACAATTTGAAGTGTCTCTTTCGGAAATGTGTTTGAAATGACAATATACCTAATTATGTAGTGCAATTCAAATTACTTGATAATAGCAACAAAAAGAAATAGGTGAGACAAATCTCATGCTAGTGATATTCTTCTACTTTAAGCATATCGATTCCATCTGTAGACCATATGGCCATCACACAGTGCCTCCCAAGACCTTGTGTCACTTTTTAATTTCTTTGCATCCTGTTATGCAATGCTAGCATACTCTACTGAATACACTCTGTGAATAGTGCCTGACTGTCATCCAGCACAAAAAGGCAACCAGGATTAAGGCTCTCTGTAGATATTTGCAGCAAGTCACATATCCCACATTTGACCATGGCTGTTTTACTCCTCACTAATATCGAACATGCGGCTACCCTCTGAAGGGACGAATAAAATAAATATATTGTATTCCTTATGTTGTCCCAAAAAGTTTCACTTCCAAAGTGCACTCAATTTCTTTAGATTGATTTTCGATCTCAATATTAAAAGATACTAAATGGTACCCATACACCTGCAGTCCATGACAGTATGGGCACCATAAAGTCACTATACCAGTCAAATAAAATGTGCACCTAATTATACGGTTACAAAATTTTTAAGATAAAGCAATATTGTAGGTTAAGACTCAATAGCTATGCAAGTATGCAATATATTGAGATAGAATATACAATAAGCTGATATTGTACAAAATTATAGTAAAGTAGAAATATCATCGTACATCAGATAAAGAAATTTCGATGATGCCAATGATTAATTTATAAAATTTTATCAAACTTATAAAAAACAAAAAAAAAAACTACCATTGACAAAAGAAAAAAATATGTAATTTTCAACATAAACAGGTGTCTACTGAATTTAGTGCCGTCGGTTCTATGTGAACAGCAGCAAAACTACTATACTACAAATTCAATGAAATGTTGAATTAATCGAAAGCGTTATTCTTCTTCACGACCTCACGTCTGAGAATAGTGACCCATCAACCCATCATAGTAATCAGCTAGCATTCTCTGCAGTTCAACTTTATCCGTCTATCAGTGTTTTAAATATTATACCGGTCTTAAATTTATTGAATAGTCTGCATATATATATGTTGCTCAGGTGAGAATGTATTTTATAATTTCACTTCACTTTTTTTTATCCATATGGTTAACTAACAAGGTAATTTGTTCAAATACATCAAGCTTACCCAACTCTCACTGATAGTCATAACCATTATCTATATATTTCAAACATCTAAAATGAATGCAGTGGAACATAAATCCACATCAATTAGTTACATTTCATATCATGGTGGTCTGAATATACAAATAAGAGGTAGCTGATTTTATTTAAACAATAAGTTTTATTCTGATACATACAATACTTTTCAATTCCATTTCGTTCTAAAATACAATCAGTTTCATTAGACATTTCCAACTGAAATCAGTCACATTTAAGAATTCATTAGCTCTAATGTATTTCCTCTGAAATGTGGGTGAGAGAACAGTGAACTCAATAAGTAATATGAAGTGGTATTTAAGTGTAAATAGTAGTATTAAGCCTGCTGTACGAGAACCATTATTTCAGGTTTCAAGTAGACATCTTTCTGGGCAGAATTCCGAACCTGCTCCACAATGGAGTTATCCCATGCAAACGCGAGAATAGTAGCTGGCACTAGCCTCAGGTCTACCAGAGTCTTTTCAAAGTCTTCTTCGCTCATCTTTGTACCGGTGGGAGAATTCAGGACAAATGGCAGTCCTTCATGTTCCAAATTTTCCCGGACAAAGTTTTGCACCTCTGAGAATTTGTCATACACAGAGAATGTTCCCTGTAAATATAAAAACAGTTAAAATCACATACAAAGATATTGCAATTTTGGCAAAGAATGCAGTGGCCTAATACAAATTTTAGCATTGTGTTCTAGTAAATCAAAATGCCACTATTTGGTGGTGAACAGGATAAGATGAGTTACATATTTCTATATGGTTAAATCATTTCAACCATAAATTTAATTACCACAGTACAATATAGATCCATCAATATGTTACCTGTAATAATATGCCATCAGGAAATCGAATTCTGATCAGAGCATATTTGTACTTCCTCAATTCTCTCAGTTCATCTTTTTCTCGCATGGCTTTGGTTCGAAGAACTAAATTTTTTTCCGCACTCTCTGCTCTGTAATTAAACATTTTAATGAAAGATCTTCCAGACTGTTAAGTCCAATAACTATTAATTAATATTTATCAATCCAGTGTAAGTAAGCAGTGAGTGAATTATAATCTACCTAAAAAAATATTGATCAATGCTGGACTATTGATTAAATTGTGGGATGATTTATAATTATAATTGACGTGTAAATTTCGCGATTTTGTAAATTTTCTACATTATTGAGACCGAACATTGGAATTAGCTTCTCTCTTTAAACTCTCTTATATAATCGTTTCAACAGGAATTTAAAAAATGAGATAACACTAGCACAATGATACTTGTGCTGCTAGGGAAATTGCTAGATAGACCATATCAAATGAATAACTTACCTAAGTTGTTGTTCTCGTTTAATTTCAGCAGGTGTAATGGAATAGAAAGCGTAAGGAAGATCTACTCGGCGAGCAGCCTGAGAGGGAAGCAACACTTGAAGATTTCTGTCTAACTCCAAGTGAATTGGTTCCGCTGATCGAAGGGCGTCAATTAATAACTAAAAAGAATATACCATAGAATAAAAACTTTCTCAGGCCAGTCTTAGTAAATAACTATCATGATTTATTCTAAGATTTGACAACATAGTCAATAAACATTGCAATCTTTCATTGTGACAGGGACAAAGAATAAAACTCATCTTCTTGCAAATGCATTGGAATACACATTCAGGATTTTGAATGAATGACAACCAATCCTTATTGAAAATTTGCTAACGTACCTCCATAATGGTGGTTCATAATGTAGATCGCATGTGATACCACCCAGCAGAAGATGATTAAATTTTCAGGAGATAAAAATTGGCTTATATAATAATTAAATATATGTATGGGAACGTGATTATAATATATTATACTTATCTATGTATCAATCGCCGTACTGGTATTAACTGTTTCTGTTCTTTTAATTAGTAAAATTATTATTATTGAAAAATCTTTAAAGATAAGAATTACCGTTAAACTGTCTATAGAGTCCACATTTTCTGTATTAAAGACTAAAAAGCTCTCCTCGCTTCCGTTTTCACTATTTGGTATAATCTTCTCTCTAAAGCCCGCCGCATGCAGCAACTCTTTGGAGCCCTCAATAGACTGTACTTTATCACAATATATTCTAAAAAGAAATTTCAGTCACATCACAATCATAGTAAAAATTTAATGCACATCTATAGATTATAAAACCAGTTAATGCAGGCAAGATTATACAGACACAAGCAGCAATATTTTTTGACATACAAAAAACAACAGAATAATAAAAATAAGTCATTATAATGCGGAGATTCATATGCTACACTTTCAGAACAGACACGATAAAAAAAAATACAAATAAGTTCAACGTTTATACAGACTAACAAAAATAAAAATGTAAAAAATTACCTATTAGACATTCTGATTTTGTGATATTTTTCCTCTTCAGGGTGAGCGATTATATTTTCCAAATATTTACAGAGAATATCTACGCAATTATCAATCTAAAATCAAAACAAAATGATTGCATTGGCTAACAATACATACATATTACGGTTAAAATTTTACAATTAAATAAAATATACAGCTCATAGAAAATTTGTTTACTGCCAACTTAACAAAATGTATTATTTGTAGATAAGTCACGCAGCCGACACAAAAAATGCAAATTTAATAATACAATTAGTTTTTGAAAGTTAACACTTTAGAAGTGTAACATGTAAAATTTCGTCTTTAGCAGTGAACGTGTTAAATATGTTTTTCCATTTTTTTAAATTTCCCAATACTTTTTTTTATGAGGTTTTTTGGTCATGCTGAACAATTTAACAAATGTATTATACGTGTTGTCAACGTATTGCTATCAATATATCTTAATGACTCCCAATATATTGACACTAATTATAAAACATTATTTAATTGACATTGACATTATTGAGCATATTTCGCCATGAGTAGTGGATGTCTGATGAGTAATCAAAATAAAGTATTGCCTCAAATGTACATTACCTTATCTCTTCCATTGTTACAAGATTGAATGATAAGACAAGCTGTCAACCCCTGCTCCTCAGCCAGCTGCTCATACAAAAATGTCTTTATATTTGCTTTCCATTCTTCTTTTGACAAAATTTCATCACTAATTATCGGGCAGCTAGATTTTGAAAATAATATTATTGATTACATTAGCAAAAAGGTTGACGTATAACAAGCTTTATAAATATGTTGTAGAAATGTATAATTTTATAAACCCGACGAATAATAACTTTCCAACTCATCTAAAATAGAGTTCTAAAAGTATTTTTTAATTTAGTTTTTAAAAAAATAACGAATCGTAACCATGTCATTATGTTAAGCAATAAATGTAACAGGTGAGACAATAAGTTTGTATACCAAATTATCTCAATTCCAAAAAGGTTGACAGATGACGATATAGTGCTAAACAGACTGGGAGGACAGAAGCTTAAGTCAACTAAATAGAATGCTGACAAAATACACCATCTTTATTGTATTATAACATCATGAGTTATGGCTATAATTTGTTTTGTCAAGTTACGAGATATAAAATCATTACCTGAAGAAGACTCCATTAACAGCAAGATGGGGAGATGCTTCTAGGCTAACAGCTTGAGAGACACTGTCAGATACTGCTTCTGATCCATCACTGGGTTTTTTCTCATTTTCTAACTCTCTTTTGACTTGCGCCTAAAATTATAGAAATGCTCAAAATGCTTTTCCAATTTCGCAAACCCTCAGTTTTATGCTTTTGAATTTATTTTGGTGAATATGTAGCAAAAACCCTTACCTGTATAGCAGAGAGAGACGTATTGAATGACGGATTTTCCCTCCGCTGTCCTTGTATCCTCAACAATGCTGCTTGCGCAGCCAAACGACTTTCTTCAGACATCTGTTGACGTGGCACTGTCTTATTCTGTTCTTTTCCACTCGCCTGCTTTTTAGAAGTGTCTTCGGTCAGTTTGTGACCGGGCCCTGCCATTTTAAATTTGGCATCTGCCTTTTTTCTTGCAAAGAATTTCTTGATTTTCTCTGCCATTGTTTTTGATTGTCGAGAAACACTTTAGATCAGATGAGCGAGTGCCTATGTTGTCGCTTAAATTCGCGGAGTATGCTCTTTTGGAAGTTTTAGTCTTGACACGCTATCTTTTAACTCTTGGATGGCGATAGAAGTTGCTACAAATTTTAATCATACATATAATTTCAGATGGATGGGCTTCTCATGCAAATATTGGACGACACAGAGCCCATTGTCACCGCCAGCGCAGTAGAGCAACCTGTCAATAATGACGGATTTTGTGCCGTGCATATGCGTTTTTGTTTGTAAATACAAATGCAATAAAATCGTTACTTGTTGATAATGTGTGCCTATTTTCCGTATAAGAACATTTATATAAATTGTATGCTAACTGTAAGATGACAATTATTAGTATGAATATATTTCTTTCGAACATCATTTTATCGTAATTATTATTTTCAAATACATTGTCGTGCGCGTGCATAAGTTTTTAAACGTCAAGCCGTGCAAGTGTATGGGTGAGTGTTATTGCAAGGGCTGCCAACTTACTCGTGTTTTTTGCGAAATGCTTTGTGACTAACTGAATATCTGACGCTTGTCGTTACTTTTATCGACTATAAATATAATAGAAGATAAAAGTGTGGGTAAAAGTGACGTATAACTCTCGTATTTAGACGTAAAAAAAACAAAGATGGCGGCGAACTGTCACATCGCAATGAAGTTTGTCGCAATGCAATATCTTAAACATGCCCCCACACCAACACACATAAAGACATGCGCGTCACTTTTACCAAAGTGTGTAGCCAAGTGTAGCTTCATTATCTACAGATGTGCACAAAAAAAGTTCTAACCTTACTTTACTTTACACTGCATATAAGTAACTGTCAATAGAGTACCCAATTAACGAAATATTGACATTGTGACAAAACTATAGAATGGAAATAAGACAAAAATAATCCTAAATCCGTACATTACTGTAAAGAGACGAGAGTAGCTAATAGCATAAGTATATCGAAGTGACGTTTATGGGTTCAACACTTTGCAACATCTAAATATTCAAAATGTGACGTAAATTTCGATTATTTAGATGACTTACCAGGTTTCATAAAACGTTCCGAAATCCTTTTTCCGTAAACTTTCCAAGACAGAAATATCAATAGAAGTGTAAACACTTGCATGAGAAGAAAAGTTTTCAGTAAAATCACTTGAAATTCATCGAAATGGAAGAATTGACCGAATTGATCATAAAATGTGACAGCTGGAATAAATTTCGGTATGTCAGTGGAACTGAACGATAGCGCTGTAGACAAAATAAAATTGTACACAAGTTGCGTCGTTTCAGATGCGTGATGAAACAATTCCTCAAACAGTGTGGAATTTAAATATGTTAAATCGAATAAGGATGTCATCCCACATAAATAATTACTAATTCACTAAACGAAAAATTCAGCCTCTACCTCGTCCAATGCAAGGATAAAATAAGATTAGTGTTGCCAAGACAACTATATATACAATATTTTCATGTCACACTCAAAATAATAAAGATTTGAGTAAATAAAATAAAACATGTACGATTTTTTTAAATAACGCATGATTTTAATTTTTTTTAAATTTTAAATTATTTTATTCAGGATTTTTTTTTAATGAAAATGGCTGCAGCAAAATTTATCATAAAGTAAGATTTTTTTTTTGTATCGACCCAAATTTCAGTTAATTTGAAAGATTTCAACAAATATCATTAATTCTAAATGTTTCCTGGCTAGCGCAGTTGATAGCGTACGCACTTAGCAATTCGGGGAATGCGGGAAATCGAAAAATGCAGGACTGGATTTTATTGGGTTGAGTAATTGTCTGACAAACAATTCTCGTGAAAAATAAGCTTTCAAGATGTCTTGAGATTGCGGAGTTCGATATACACCACTTTCACAGGGGATATCTTAACACCTGTAGAACCATATACTCCACTTTCGGAGCGAAAATGGTAAAAAAAAATCATTTCAACTATTCATAATTTTATTAAATCATCCAATAGAAAACAGTTTATTTAACTTTTGGTTCAGATAAGTCACTGTAAAATCAAAATCCAGAGCTGTTTCAAAAAATAATTTTATTTCCTACATTTTTACAGGTCAATAAAAAAAGTATGTAATAGATATTGAAACTTAAATATTTCATTGTGATATTTTAAGCCTTATTTATTCCATAAAACTACAAATTAGTAACAGGTGCCGCCAGAACGGTAGGAAAAAAACAGTATGGAGACATAATAAAATCTAAATAATTTTTTTAACGGAATGACAATTTTTAAGCTACTAAATAAAAATTAAAATAATATACATAAACGATAATCTGAGATTTATTTAGAATTAAACAAAAATACTGCAAATTCATTATGATCATCAATATTCCATCTAAAACATTATTACCACCGGTATTCATAAAATTTCAACTAATTGCACAGTTTTATCGTAAAAAGATATTAAAACTAATGGTTTTCTCACAAAAATATTATGTTAGCTTGGGTTAAAATTGCACATTTCCATGTAAAAATAAATTTGAAAACTGTCTCTAAAAAAACTATCATAAAATACCTGAAAACTTATCATCGCTAGCAAATAATACTTGAAATAACACACTTATAACAATAATAAAAAATTGTATCCCAAAACTCAATATACAAAATAACAAGAATCAAGAACCTCTAGTCTTCCAATACTTAACAGGCACTATTCACTGATATTCATAAATCGTAAGGGAATGTGGAGGTATAATCATGAATTACGCTGCTCATGATAAAATCTGAAACTCTCCACAGTAATAAACTAAACAAGGTTAAATCAAGTAGATCTATTAACCAGTAAGAAAATATGCAAAAAGTGATAAATAAACACGGAAGGCCGGATCAAATGAAATAAGGTAAAAAATCAATTGAAGTCAATGCTCCACCTGAGTAATATTAACAATCCACCGACAAATAAATATGGTCTTCTGTTCAATATTGAATGTATTTAGTTAATGAAATGAATTAGACTTCTGTTAATCTTGGACAAATATATCACACTGCAACTGTACGTTTATCAACTGAAATCTTAAATATCTTCAATAAAAATTAGTATCAAAACAATTGAATAGTATTCTAGTGTGAGCACAAACATAATACTACAATGCATTATCTTTCGATGTTATAAGAAGTATTATTTCGTTGTTTCAACAGGTATTATTCCAAAAAATATTTTATCACAAATATGTATACACACAACAAGTGTAAATTGTAAAAATACAAATAATATAATAAGTATATGTAATTTTGGACTTAAGTAACAGCATAGAAAATGTGATACAAACATCCTGTACTAAAATTAAATAAGAGGGAATATTTATAAAATCTAATAAAAAAATATATCAATAAAGAAATGCAAAATTGCTAAAGATGCACAAATATAAGTCTCCCGTGAGCTAAATTTAGATCCAAATTTCCATTATAGAAAAACCAAAAAGTGGTTGCCAGTCGTTAAGATAGAACATCCTAATGAAACGGAATACTTATATGGGTACATATATAAATTATCTAAGGCCGGTATTATGCTATAAAAGGTCTTGGACAAAGATCTTATATAAAACTTTTATAGCATTTCTTTCCAGCATTCTTTCAAGTGACATATTACACAATAAAAGATTTTTGACTAAGATCTTTTATCAAATATTTTTTTTCTACCATGTCTGGAGTATGTATTTGAATCTACACAGTTTGAAAATGTTTGATCTAAAAGTATGTCTGTAATAAAAAAGCTTTTATGATATGTGCCTATTAAAAATTTTAAACTTTTTTGAAGGGCTATAAAAAAACAAGGTTTTAATTTTGCAAGTCTTTTCTATTATTGTATGTGCATTTTTCAAATATAAATATCTGCCACATACTACACAGTTTGTATGAAGTGCTCACGCTAACTTCTACTGGGGAAGAAAAAATAAAAATATTTTTATCATAAGCATTCTTTTAAAATAATCTCAAAAGATTAAGCACTATAGTGCTTAAAATATTTTGTGATAGGTAATAAATTAGTATTAGCAAGTATTGAATTTCATGTTTTTCGTATTCCAAAATCAACAATTAAGCTAGGAACTGTCAAAAACAAAAACAAAAGATGAAAGATAATGTCATACCATTACATTTTATAAAAGATCTTTTATAAGAGAAACATTTTATTAAATATAGGCCATTACACCACAATTTTTTTTATAAAAGATTCTTCATAAAAGATCTTTACCCAAGAAGTTTATAGTGTAATACCGGCCTTAACACAGTAGTCCCCAATCAGCATCAGCAGTTTTATACACGGTTTTTATGTATAATACAACGATTGATATGATTTAAAAATATTTTTAGATATTTTCCATTGTTTGGTAGTTATATCATGTCGTTCTATTGTATAGCTTATTATTTTAATTATTATTACTAAAACAGTAATTTAAAATTTTGCTTTTCATATAAAACTGTAGGAGACCACTGATATAGTACTTAAAATAAAAATAACACGAAAGAAGTGAACTTTGTTATAATGTACAGAGAAATAATATAAAATATTGCAATTAATATATTATAACAACACAATTAATCTATAAATCTATATAAATATATTTTAAATCCATATTATCTTGATTTAAATGTGTAAATGTAGGCTGTAGAGTAGTTTGTTTGGTATAAAAAAGAAAAAGAATAGATCAAACTTTAATTTTTAGTCAGGTCATTCCAAACTGCACAATTTAAATATTATGAAATTACCAACAGTTTAGGCTTGGTAGTTTGATGTCACTCTGATTTTCCAATCATTGAGTCAAAATAAGCCATCGCTTATTATTATTGTAGACTTCAAATACAATAATTAACCCTAAACAATCAAATTTAATTTGATTAACATTATTGCACTATTCAGTCGGACATAGCTTCCTGTCTACTCCGTTTGTATTCAGCATCAAACTCTAGGCCACGGTGGTTGTTTCGAAAGTGGCTTTTCATATTAGAGAGCTGCGAGAATCCCTTGGTACAGATGGGGCAGTTATATGGAGTTTCCCCAGTGTGAATTCTCTCGTGCTCCTTCACAGTCTTGAGGGCAGAAAACTTGCCATCGCAGAACTTACAGGAATATGGTTTCTCACCGGTGTGGATGCGCTGGTGGAGGGTCAGGCTGTATTTGAATGTAAACTTCTGTTTGCAAACCTCACATTCAAATTCCTTTTCTCCGGTATGCGTTTTCATGTGCATCTGAAAATCAAATAAGAACATGAATCATTGGGGTTCACACACTTTAAAGAATGGTCAGTCGACAAACTCACAAGCATAATAATAACACCAAGAATATTAAATATGTCCCACGTAATAAACTATCACGTGATAATTGTGCTTTTTTTCCTAATCACTTACTGTGCATAGATGACTATCATCCCTTTTAATAGTTATACAACTTTAACTTTATTAACGATGACCTGGGAACCAGCCCTTGTGAAAAACAATTTGTCAAATTAAATCTCCATTTATTATGGAGATCTACAATATTTACACCATATTCAAAATGGACATGATAAAAATAAAAAATTTACTAGTCATTAGTCCTCTAGAAGAGGATAGCGTGAGCGCTTTGAAACCAGAGATTGCAGATTGCAGTACCACAGCTGAGTTTTTTAAAAATCCAAAGATACAGAACTGGATGCCCAATGGGTTGAGCAATTGACTGACAACCAATTCTCGTGAAAAACAATAATTCTTTACAACACAGATCCATATACTCCATTATTGGTCGTCTAGTCCTGCCTTAAAATACATCAGCAAATGCAATAGTAGAAGAAATTTTATGGAGCTGTGTGATTGTACTAACCATAATTATTAGCATGATCATACTTGAAATTGATTATTCGTATAATTGTAATCACATATAATTATGTCCATAAATGTGCATAACACACAAAAAAGATGTTGGATTAAGTAACTGCAATTCAGGAAATCAAATCATGATTTAAAGCCTAATGGGACAAATACAAATAGAAGACCGAACTGCATCTAACAAAATTCTTATTACCTTATACCCAAAGTTAGTAGCGAGCCGTTTGCCACATAACTTACACTGGACGACTCTTGACTTCTTATGTACAATCTCTGTATGCCGTCGGGCGTCATAGGTAGTCTTAAATAATTTACCGCAAACTTCACATGGGAATTCCTTCACCTCGCAGTGGATCTTCATGTGTTCTTTCATTTGCGACTTATCTCTGAAGGCCTTTGGACAGACGCTGCAACAGTGTGGTTTTTCTGTGCTGTGTTTCTTAATATGAGAATTCAAAGAGTGAACTTTAAGGAAGACTTTGCCACAGAATGGACATAAATTGCTTAAACACCTAGGACCTGTGACACGTTTTTTTCGCTTCTTCAAAGGCTTAATATCATCTATGGCTGCTTCTAAGCTTTTTTTTAACGACTTTGATTTGGCTCGCTTTAAAACAGCAAGGGTGCGTATTTTTCGGTGTTTATCTTTTGATTTTGATTTTTTTCTTCTTTCCAATTGATAGTCGAATTCTTCTTTAATTTCAACTGGAGCTTCGTAAAGTGAACCTAAAGTATGCGTATCATCAAAATTATTGTCAAAATCTGAATCATACTCTTCTTTTTTAATAGGGACTTCCAATAAGTCGTTAGTTTTTGAAGTGGCAGTTTCATAATTTCTTCGAAGTACTTTGTCACTTTCTTCACACTGATGTTTAAAATTTACTGCTGTATCTAAAGTGCTCATACAGGTTAAGCAAATTCGGTCAGGAAATCCATCGTTTTCAAAAATCTATAAAATGCAAATAAAATATTTAATTATTATTTAATCCACGTCCATCTTTAAAATCAAAATAAACCTAGATCACATAATAAGAAAAAACTGTCAAATTGCACACAATACTATTAAGAATCACTTTTGTAATAGAATTTCACTCTCATTGGATACTCATACAAACTTTTGAAGCATAGAATCATAATATAAATTACTAACTGTTTGTCTGAAAGGTGAAAATATAGTAGTAGGTATTTAGAGCAAAAGACTTAATAAACCATATCGCTCCATAGAATTGACATATTCTCAGAGTACTGACGTTACATGAATCAAATGGAAACAGTTAGAAAAACCATCATTTCAAAAGCCAAATTTAGCCTCAACAATGCATCCATTTCGACAACGCTCCACTTTATTGTTGTAAATCATGGTACCTAATTAAGCCTTAAAGCTAGTATCTACTGCGCTTTAAGAACACATATTTGGGATACAGTGATTGAATTTTAGAGGTGCCGTGTGATGTTCCTATATTTCACTCAAGGAGCAGATATAGATTTAGAAGACATAAAAGTTTATTTCACCGAATGTAACAAATATATTTAGGCTATTTCTTATTTTAGGAGATTTTATTATGTTGAATTTCATAAATAAATATGTACATATATTTCATCATTGCCCTATAATGCACCAAATTATGTACAAATAAGTATTTATTTTTGCAATAATAGTTTTATGAAAATTGAACTGATTACACAATTGAAAAAAAAATGAAAAGTATATATGAATAGTGAACAAGTCAACTTAAAAAAAATACATAAATTTAATACAAATAGATAAATAAGATATTTTTTTTGTCCATTCTATAACAAATAGAAAAATGATTTATTTTTTTCTCTATTCTACAAGATAAACATAGAGGTAAATTGTAGATATGCCATGTTAACGGGGTTCTTTTCTTGTTTGATAAGTGCAGAATCGACAGTTCCTGATACTCATATACACATTGGCAAAGTTATACCCGATTCTTTGACAAAGCATTTATCTTTGTTGGGTCTGATAAATACTTATTTATATCTTGTTTTTTGTTGTGACTTTTTCATCCAACAAAGAAATGTATTAAGGGATACATCATTGGGAAGGAAAGGTTAAAAATTTCTAACGAATCCAGACTATTTTTTTTTTTTAAAGTGATCGCAGAGTCCTATTGTTTAATAAAACAATTTTTAGCAATAATTTAAATGCTTTCTCTTATTTTTTTTCGAAAAATGGTATTTATTTTTTTTGTCGTAAGTCCAAGTCATCGTAAGTCGAAGACTACCTGTATTGGATTCCTAATATACAAGAAGCTATTTTTAAGCAAAGATCATATTGTATTTTTGTTTATATTACCAAAAAGATCGTCATTTGTTTATCATGTCTACCTGTTTTAGTATTCAATTAAAAATTCATAAGTTCAATGCCAGGTAGTTTTGCTTATTTTTTATTCCTGCGTCTTTATCATTCACCAAAATATAAAATTCTAAATTATTTAAAATCAATTTCTATCAAGCACCATCAGTCGAAAATATTAAAAATATAAAATGTTTATCATTTATCCTTTCTTAAAATAAAAGATAGTATTCCAAAGGTCGACGCAGACTTGGCGCAATTTGTTGGTAATGCCAGGATCTGCGTCGTGCACATGTGCTAGTTAAAACGTCAAACTATGTAAGTGTATGTGTGAACAGCACTGCCAACTTAATCATGTATTTGTGAAAAGTCTGTGATTAACTTAATAAAATCTCCTAAAATAAGAAATAGCCAATATTTGAATGATTCTGTTAGTTTACGTCCAAAATACATTGCATAGTTTTTATGTGCTAACTGTTAATTATGAAATATTAAAAATCATAAAACTGCGATTGAAATCTATTAGTTAAAGATGGATTTTTTAGATATCATTTATGTTGAAGCAAAAAACTTGAATTCACTATATTTCAAATGAATAACTTTTACAGTAATAATATGTAAACAAAAATCTACTAAGTAAAGTACTGTAGTTAATTTAATAAAATTATCTTGAATTCAACTAACCTCGAATGTGCAACAACTTTGTATTTTGTTGAGCACCTTTTGGTCCTCGGCAAAGATATCGATATTTGAATCATGTTTAAGACATAGTCGACACATTTGTTTGTCCCAATGGAATACATTTTCATATTCCTTAACGATTTCCACTTTAGAATCTCCTTCTGACATCTTCTGTAGACGCTTAGCAGCTTTTGTAATTTATTTTGGAATATTTAATAAACAAATGTCAAATTGTTATGTACGGCTGTCAAATATTGTCTATGGTGTTATTATTTTTTGAACTCGAATCTTATTTGAATATCGTTAAAAATATATCTCTTAAGCAATATTTAAATGTATAATTCTAACCACATAACATATTTTCAACATTTTATACATATATAAATATCCCTACATTTTTTTCTCTGTATATAGTTTAAAATTTTATATAAATTACTACCATTATTTAGTTGATCATAATGTGCTATACTATCATAGTGATTAAAAAAAAACCCCACGAAATAACGTTTAAAACGCAAAATAAATTATTATTCATAAGTTGATGTCGATAAAAAAATTTCATTTGCACTAATCCGCCATAAATATACTAGGGATGTACGTCAAAGAGTGAAACTAAACACTAAACATTAAAGAATTTCTATTATTTTTGTGATGGAAAACGATGTCCATAATGATTTTGTTGAGGATAAAGGAAAAATTTGCCGATTCTGTATGGGAAACGAAGCAAACTTCAATATATTTGAAGAAGATGTAATCCTTGAAAAAATTTTAAGTTTTTGCACATTAGAGGTAAGAGTTTATCTACATAAACACGTCAGAATTTTACTGTGTTACCGAAATTGTTTACTGCATATAAATACACATTTCGACTTAAGATCTACTCAATATTACTGGGAAGTTGGTGGATAAGTTTTTAATTTTCCTATTTTATTGTGCTACAATTTGCGATGGACACTAACCACCCGAAGCAGACTTCCTCGTTCTTTTATTGCTCTTCACCGGTTACTCCCAAAGTTCCAGCGCCAGTAAGTCTTTTACCAGTCACCAAATGTATAGTCCCCACGCTTAATTTTCTCTGTGCTTTGGTAAGCATCAAATCATCGGTTTTCAATAAAACAGATCTTGAAAGTTTGATTGAACTACTGATTATAGCAGTATTGCCAAATAATGTCATCGAATCTCAGGTGAAAAATTATTTGTAAAATTTTACACTGAACTCCATAGTATATTTTTAAAGACAAGGGAAAGGTTTACACATTGGATGCTGAGTTCGCGCAAGGCACGTTGGTAAATAATTTTGACTATTGTCAACTAATATGTTTATTCTAAATACGAATATTTATTTTTTAATAGTTTTGACATTTTAATAGAGTATTAAGTTGTCAACGATTATTAATTTTTGAGCATCCAGCTTATGATATTTTTTCGTCGCAGTGAATGTGTTAATAATTCTCACATTGTTAATAACGTTATGATAATTGGAACATCTGATTATTATTTAGTGTTATTAGTTTTTGAACTATTGTCTATTGAATTGAATATTAATGAAGTATTACGATAACATAGTTTTAAATTTGTATTTGATTATAATTAATATTATATGATTTTTCAGATAGTTCAAAATGATGGCCTCCCCGATCGCATTTGCTGGTCGTGCTCAAACAAATTGGACATTGCATTTCATTTTAAAATACAGTCTGAACTTAGTGATAAAACTCTCAGAAGAAACTTAGCGCTGTGTGCTGAAAACCAGTTTAATAAAGATGAACCCACGGTAAAAGAAGAATGCGTATCAGACTCGGGAATACCTAATTATTATAGTGATGATTTTAGCAGTACTGATGATTTAAAACCTTTAAAACTACATTCAAAGAAGCGGAAATCTTCACTAGAAATAGGTATTAATGGCCACAAAGTCAAGAGAAAAAAAAGGACATTGAAAAAACACATAAAAAGACTCAAACTAAATGACGGAATTGATACATATTTGCAGGAGAACAGTTTAAACGATGAACTAGAGGGTGTCAAAAGGAAACGGAAAACATCATCAAAAAGTTGCCTATGCCCATTTTGTGGAAAAGTGTGTATGAAGCGCCACGCCCTTAACGCACACATCAAGACACATCGCACGGAGCGGCCGTTCAGTTGTGATGTCTGCGGGAAAAACTTCACTGAAAAATGTCACCTGCATGAGCACAAAAAAATTCATGTTAACACGAAAAATTTCCCATGCGAAGTTTGTGGCAAATTATTTAAAACTTCAAGAGATGCCAAGCGGCATATGGAGAATGTTCATAAAAAATCTAGAGTTGTACATTGTACTTTATGTAATAAGGAATTATCGTCGAGTTCTGGGTTAAAGGTGTGTATGACACAATTCCAAATTTATCAATTATTTGGCATCAAGATTCATTCTTTATATTGGATGTGTAATAGATGTATGTTTTTTAACTACTATCAATCAGGATCTTTGTAATATTCTCCCTGTCTTTATATTCTCACCTTTAATATAAGTACAAAAAACTAAACTATCATTTCCACTCCATAGCAACATATATATAGAGATAGCACACAAAGTTTTTTTTTTACCAGGAATGTTCATTAGCTATTCACCCAATTAAGCATGTGGTTTGATTTCAAGACCATATGAATAACATGCATTTTAATACAAATGTTTTAACCCTCAATCTATGATTCTGAATGATTCACAATATTGTATAATACGTACAAACATATTCCATAATGGAGGTGAACAAATAGTCGACAAAAAAACCATTCTCTCGTATTATAGGAGTTGTGGATATTTGATTTCCAATTTTCCTCTGCTTGTTGTTCTACTTTATGCTTTAACCTTTACCACTCGAGACATTTTTACGTAAAAAGTATATTTTCAATAAAA
>JAGVSQ010004671.1:0-18940 GCA_022683975.1 Rhyacophila evoluta | reverse complement strand
CAGAACCCCATCGCGTGCCAAGCCTGGCACGCGTGCCATAGGTTGCCGACGCCTGGTGTAGACCATTCCAAGAACAAAACTCCATAAAAACAAAAGTTTGTATTTCATGTAAATAATACGTAATAAAATCAAAAATAAAATAATGGTTACCTTATATGTTTGTTTTCGTAGTTAAACGTTCCAATCTTTTAGACAGAATTCAATTCAAAAACAAATTTTCCCAAAAATAAAAAAATGAATCAAATGAAAATTATTTATTTAAGTACATATATTAGGCACCACAGCTTCATCTGTCTTACATTTAAATTTTTAAAATAGTTTATTTTCATTCCAAAAAATATCAAAGTTCTCAACAATATTTTATGCGATTTTTTTAATTAATGCTTAAAAGTAAAAATATGCATAAATAGACATAAATAAGTCAATTTGACGAAAAAAGATAATTCTTAATTATCTTTTTATTATATAAAAATCTCTATTTTTTTTACCATGCTCGCTCCGAAGGTGGATCGTATGGATCTAGACAGTGTGAATATATTCACGACAAAAGAATATATTGTTATCCATAAGCTGAAGACATGCCTTGATAGATTATTTTTCACTGGAATTTTTTGTAGGACAAATGTTCAATGAAATGGAAATTCAGTTCTGTATTTTCGGATTTACCAAAATCCGACAGATGTGGAAATCAGACCAGCATTTTCCGGACTGCTTGCGCCTTGGCGCGAACGGTAATCTCTAGGCTTACTAGCGAGACATACTTTGTTGTTTGTTCTTAAGATATCTTTTATTCGGTTATATTGATGATATTCACATTTTTAACTGATAAATTAAAGTCTTTGACTATGCTATCTCGTGTCATACCACGTTTGGTCAATCATTAGTTTTATAATATTATTCTTATTAACAATATTCAAAATTTTAAAAATATATACTATACATCAATAATATATAATGCATTCTCTATATTTTATTTTTTCATTCTTTAAATTTATCACTTAAGAATTACAGGGCTTTCGCTTGGGACCTTTTTATATGGATATGGTCATGCTATTGCCCAGATTTTATATCCTATTCCAGAGTATATTTATTGATAATTACAAAAATGATTATTTTATATTAATTAAATTATTTTATAATATAATCTCTCCGGCAGTTTTAACTCGATCTGTCTAGTATATAGGCCGATTGGTCTCGGCGTCCTAGAACGCCGACAAATGTCATCTAAAAAATGTGTTTGGTGGAGTTATAGGACACAGATATGATATGTAAAAACGCGAGAATATATGAGGTGTAGTAGAATATAGATATGAACAGAGAATATACCATAATAAGGCTTTCAAATTTAATAGTATCCCTAAAAAAATTGGTTTAATGTCATCGTTATCTTTCAAAATAGATTGTTATTATAGAGTTCTATCGATATAACATAAAATTAAGTTATGTCTTGGAATAAAACTATGATTTATTTTTTTTAATGTATTATCAACCTATATTTTTCAATTCTAAGTTTAGAATCTGCTTATATGCTTGCGATAGTAAAATGAATAAAATTCTGATATTGAATGGACCAATATTCAACGTTCTGGATAAAAAAATACGGTCGAAGAGTTTTTGCAGACAAAAAATGAATTTTGTTGATTGCAGTCTTCAGTCATAGAGAAAAATACGACGAAAAATAGCTCACAAAAACACTCATGATTGATGCTAGATCCACCTTATTTAAATAATGCTTAAAGTGTGTGGCCAACGTGAGCAGAAAAATCGTCGTTTATTTTTTTAGGCCTCCCGGTATGAACTGTCAAAAAGGCAAGGGTGCTCGCACAAACATTTAAGAATGATTGAGAGGGACTCGTTAATATTCATGACATTTTCTTCCCTTGTACCTTCCACACCTGGATAACGGTTGCGCCTATGAATCACATCTCTCTCGCAAGGTCTCACCGGGGACAAAATTATATAATATATGGCAACGTTTTTTCTACATTTTGATTGGAAGAACGTGGGTAATAAATTTTTGATTTATTTCCTGGCACGTGATTTTCAAAAACATTTTCTATCAACTTATTGAGTATCGTCACATATATATCATATCGATTTAATTTATTTCATCATTTAACAAGATTTCATATTTTTTTTTGTAAAAATGGTAATTTATTTAAGTCACTGTTGTGTAACATGCAAATGATTTAAATAACAATCAAAATTGATTATTATACTAAATACAAATTATACCGGTTATTTAATTTAAGTTAGTTAGGTTAAGTCTGTTTTAGTGGATTCTTATTGTAAGTTCAAATCTTGCAGTTTCACAAAAAACACTTGACTAAATTAACAATGAATTGAACATTAAGCTGACACTTGATATACAAAATCCATTTTCTTCGTATTTGGAAAGAGTTTGGCGAAAAAAATCGATTATCACTGATAATAATACCGATAAATACTGTGACAAACGAAATACTTAACAATCGTAACATTAAGTTCTATTTAGTGTATTATCACATACTTATTAAGCATATTGATGTAGAATATGTTATCGCAAAACAACTATTCATCATATTCACAGTATTTTCCTAAGCAGACCATATTATTACAAAATAAAACATAACAAAAATGAAGTTTATCTACAAATTAAACAAAAAATGTACCTGTATTAGAATAAATTTCATGTATTTATTTTTAAATTGTTTTTTCGTCCTAAAATTTGTTTCCAGCTTTCATTTTCATATAATCAGTAAGCAAAATTATGAAAGCTTTTTAAATCACATCACTTTCAAATATTATAGTAGCAAAATATTGTTAAATATTGTGAAACGGATTGCCTTGTTACTTGCAGTTGACAGGTTCTATAAAAGCAACCTTACTTCATTGAATTACTCATATTTCAACTTTCAACAAGAATTGAACAATGTCCTTCTAAAGTTGTAGTTTTTTTATTTATGCATGTTTTTATACAATATTTCTTTTCTTCGGTATTTGAACAATTTATGAGTAGAAAACAATTGTTTAAGCCTGGCTTTTCCAGAAGATTCCAGGTTGTAGCAACTATTTATTTAGAAATATGTATAAAAACAAATTTACATTTCAGTAGTAAATTACCACGCACAGAGTTATTTGGATAATATTTACAGTGCTTATAATATATGTATATTAAAGTTGAGGCCGTAAAACCATTTCTCTCCTTGGAAATCCTAAACTTGAAGTAAATATTTCACTACGAAATAGTAGTCTAGATAAAATTAATAATAGTAGACAACGCAATATTAGTTATAAATTGTATACAAATAAACAAAGTATAAAGTGTATGGTAATATTTTTGTTTTAAAAACATACATTTTTACAGGTCCGCCAAAAAAATCTATGACACCATTTTATTTTAGTGATTAAACAAAAAATAAACATCTACGTTTAACTAACGTCTGTTTTATAATGGAAAATAAATGTCAGTTATAAAGGCAAATAAATTATGTTATTCTGAAGTTTAACAATCAAATCTATATAAATAAAAATGTAAGAGATTGTTTGTTCAAAATCTTAAATCTCCGAAATTTCTCCACCGATTGCTTTGAAATTTTGACACAACGTTGCATTTAGACACTCGTTTTTATATACCTACTATATTATATAGATTTCATACCTGTGACAAGTGAAATCATGCTTTTTTTTAAAACAGCGCCATTATTTTTAACCATACTGAGCCACAGCAATACGTGGCCGAGTACAGCTAGCTGTTTCTTTCTTTTCCATGTGACCAGACCAAGCCACTGCACAGCATGGCTGGGTACAGTTAATTAGAAAATAAAGAAGTTGCGTAAATTTATTTATATTTTCTTTTTATTAACAGTCGTTATTAGCTATATTTTCGATAAGCTATAAGTTAGCGAGCGCACCTCGCATCCAGATGATCCAGATGGCATCCACCGAATTTTTAAAAATCGGAAAATACAGTACTAGATGCCCATTAAGTTGAACAATTGTTTTAGAATTATTTCTCATGAAAAATAATCTGTCAATGTATGTCTACACATTGCGGAGAACCATAAACATACATTTAAAGTTTTTTTTGGTTATGGCCATGTTAGAGGCTACATTAGATTAACTTCCCCATTGACTTAAATCAAATGAAAAATTAAAAATATCGTAGTAAACATTCATTTACAAATCAAACCGTAAACACAGCATCGCATAACAATTTAGATGACAACCATAAATAAAATATCACACGCTACAGTGGTAACGAATTTTTCTTTGATATTGGTTTTCAATAAATTTATGTGAATAAATGTCAGATATAAATTTACATTGTACTCTCGAAAATCATAATATTGTCTAATAATAATGAATTATTATCTGTATCTTTGTATGATTTATATTCAACTTTGCATGTTTCAAAGACGAACCATAATTACCGGATACACGAATGATATTTTAACGCTTCCCGAGAATCTTATTTGCATATTTAAAATACGGTGTAAAAATGGAAATATCACTTAACGAAATGAAAGGATTCCTTAATATTATTTTACTCTGTTTTTCTTATGGAAATATTTGTTTCTATGTATTTTTTTCTCTTCACAAGCATTTTTAATGCAAGAAAAATAATATTTCTACCTTAATTAGGAATATTTAGATCCTTATTTGGTGGAAATCTCCCGAAAACCTCAACTGCTTGGGTCGCAAAATTTTTATATTTTCTATTTTGCACGTCGTACATTATTTCAACATAATACGTATACTGTACACCAGTTCCAAAAATGAATTTTGGTTACCAACATATTGAAATTTATTTGTCATTAAGTAACCTTGTATTTAAACTTCAAATCCGAAAACATTTGAACTACAATGGACGTTTTCAGATATTATTTTTTGTAAATTGTTAGAATGCGTGTTAAAAAAAACAGTGATTACTTCTTTCAGGTGTATATTCTTGATTAGGTGTCTTTGTCATATTTAATTATTGATGCTTTTAAAGTATTATGTGCAATACAATAAAAAAATCAGTCGTGGCTTGGACGTCTTCTGCTTAGTTACATCCAATAATTCTTGTTGAAAAGGGCTGTCTTTGTATGAGTAATAAGCCATAACTTTTCGGATTGTGGATATCCATATTATCCAGGCTATATTAACGATATGGATATATATTTTTTCTCCACTCCAGTTATATTTGAATTTATATTTTGCCATATATATATAAATATAAACATTGAAATAGTGTAAAAACTTCAGTATTCATTTGTAAAGTGCGTTAGTTTTAAGTCTTAGATACCCTCTATAGATTCCTGTTTTTCTATTTCGATCTTAATAGCCGCACGTACATTTACAAGATCAGTCTCATCAACTTTAAAGTCATATAAAACAAACACTTGGTATTTATTTGTACGGTATACAGCTGGATGTTTTACCGCTATGGTTAAGCTTCGTGTTTTCTGGCAAGGACTAGTCGAAATTGCTTTGCGCCAGATAAGAAGTGGATATTCCTGATTGAACCGCAAACAACTCGAGAGATACCTACCGCTTGTTAAACGTATGTATTTAACCAGGGCGGTATCAATTCGATGTTAATACGCTTTATCTTAAATGTTTTACCGGAGAACGCGCCTTTATGAAAATGGGCTGTATTTTCGGAAAGAAGTTGGCAACAATTCAGATTCAATTTTGTAAATGTTAATTTATTTTAGTTGGTAATTTAGCGTTTTGAATTATCCCTTCAAAATGATCTACTGTACAATATTACTCAAACTACACACGGTATTTGTGGGTATACTTTATTACACTGTAAATTAATTTATTAGTTTTCATGTTGACCCTAAATCTTGAATATTTAGTTGGCTTAATTTTTAAAATAAAATACGATTTTTAGTTAGATTAATTTAACTTAATTTATTTATTCATATAACTATACTCAATTCTGTGTTTTTAAATATTTTAGTTAATTATTTTAGAATGTCCGAAATTCTAAGAATAAATTCAAGCAACTAAGCAAAATAAATTAAGTAATAAAGAATTAAAATTCACAGCAAGCGCACATAGATTACAAATAGATTATTAATGGTTTCGATCTTAATTTTATATTTATTTACTATCTTGCTATTTATATATATATTATATATTCCTTTTGTAGAACACAGAGATATTACGTAGCACCTCAAGGATTTCCTGTCACTCGTCAGTTAATTTACATCCACCCATGTCAAATCAGCATTCCTTAACTTGACACACCCTGAAAATAGTAGCCGACTTATCCCACAATTTACAAAATTAATAAATATCTGTGGCTTAACGATGGCCATAATTTGCCACAGTACGTATAAAACATTTAGTAAATTGTTCAGGAGGACCAAAAATTTTATAAAATAATAAGTATTAGGCTATTAAAGAAAATGAAATAATGTTTTCATTTTAAAAAAGTGTATGTAGTTTTAATTAATTCCCCAATACTTTTTTGTTATAAGGCTTTTGAGATCCTTTTAAACAAATTAATAAATGTATGATACGTGTTGTCAACTCATGGCTATCGATATGTAAGATTATAATAAAGGTTATTAACACAAATAAAATAATGTTTATTTTATATGGCTTATTTTAAATGGGACACATTAATACACTAAAACGGTATTATTAAAGAGATAACTTTTCAAAAGAAGGTGTCAGAACTAGCACTGGATTTTAATAAAAGTTTTCCACGCCATTTTACCTGAAGCAAAAATTACTGAAACTACTTAAAAGGTAAAGTGCCTTACGATGTTTCTTTCACCTGACTTTATTTGTGTGAAATTTAATAGTATTTTGGATACCTAGCAAAGCAGACAAGTTTATTTAATTATCCGCTATGTTATAGTTACGCCTCACCGTTTTAAGCAATTTCAGCAAAAAATTAGCCAGCTTTTATTAATTTTGAACTTTTAAGCACCGAGGTGGGATTAAGCGACCGAAATGTGTATAAAAAAACATTTTAATAAATTCTCTGTAAAATAAAACTGAAATTTAAAGTAAAATAACACATTTAATTATAGCTTGCAATTAGGAAAATACTAACGTTTTATAAAAGAATTACCTGGAAAAGGTGCGTATACGTCAAAAATACTTTAGTTTAAATATTATCACGTTTATTTGTCAATAATGGAAATCACGTAATTCCTGTGATGTGCGGGTGAGACAAAGATAGATAACAATAAAAACGCGAACGAGATGATGATTACACAAATCACCGAACATAATTTTCAATATAGGAGTAGGCATCCATTATTAATTACAAAAGGGTACTGGAAAGCTAGATTATACAAGTCGTATAGATTCAATGGCGGAACTATCCAGAATTTATCACTTTTTGCTATTTATTATAGGAGTTGAAATTTTTTGTGTTGAATATTGAATTTTTTTTTAATTATTTGAAAGTTTAAGCCACAATAGAAAATTTTGAAATATTAGGAAATAGCAAATTAGCACATTTTACATTTTTGATACCAGTATGTGGATACTACTTCTGTCTACTTTTGATTATAATATGACTTACGTAATAATAAATACCATACCTTTCTAACATAATTTCCTTGATGTTTTTATATTCTTTATCACATTTCAATATGAAAACAAAAAACTTGGCATTTGTGGCATCAGTTTTTGATAGAGTTCAAAATATTCGTTAATTTATGACCATGTGTATTATATTCATAACCTTGCTTATTTGACTTGTGCTTTGACATCGTTTTATGTCAAATCAAACATTGAAATGCAATCGAACTTAAAGATCGTCATAAGTACCCTTAACGTATTTTCTATCCACGGTATGGCATTGCCACGTATTTTCACTTAACTTAATTATTTCGCCAATCCGGATATTTTAACCCCCTCGGGTGCTATTGGATTACTAGATTTGTCCAAACATCGTCGTCGAGCCATATTAAATGCGTAGTATAGTTTATCGTCCTACATACTTTTTACGCTCCTCCACGCATTGGTGTACTTCAAAAACGATTGATTTTAAAATATGCAAGTATTTATAATTTACAAAAAACTTCGAAATATTTTATTATTTACAATAAAAATGAGTCGCTTTTAATATAAACTGTAAATCACGTTCAATTATACTAAATTAAATATCGTTTATCCTGAGACTTGATTGTCAGACAATTGCTCAACTCAATACGCATGTTGTAGTCTTGCATTTTCGAATTTTTTTTAATCGATTCTGCATTCCGCGCGAAATGTGCACGATAGCCTTTCGTTTACCAAGGACATTTAAATACAAACTTTCAGTGCTATCCAACATTGTATAATACCAAAATAAAGATCACATTAGAAATAAACAATAAAAACAAAATCTCTTTCTATTTAAGGACAGGTCTTCACATTTTCGAGATCAATAAATAATACTCCATTTGTAGAAATCATACATTCACACTGTAGAAATCTATATAAAAACTTTGCAATGCAATGATTTACCCAAATATTTAAAGTATTTAAATTATTGTCGGGTTTTTTATTTTATAAAATACTTTCAAGTAAAAAAAAATACTGGTTAAGAGGGGTATAAAAATCTGTCGTAAAATGAAGGTTGAATAATATGTGCTGTGAAAAACTGTCGCTTCAATGCTTTATTATTCCAAAGTGATAATGTGTTCCTTTTTCTAGTGATGCATATCTGAAACTTAACTACCTGCACGGCCAGCATAAACTTTTCCTAATCACCTTGTACAAAGTCAGGCGTCATAAAAATCTACTTGATATTATCGCCAGTCGTAAAGCGTACGTTCCCAAACTAGCTCCGGTGGACTTAGGTTCCAAACTGTTTAATGCTCCACCCGGGTTAATGTGGAGCTAACAGCAAACGATCCCTATAGGCACATAACCACTGTTGTATATTGGTCATATTACACCGAAAGGCGTGATTAGGTTGTATATAGGACGACGATTAAGAAAATTTGCAACTGCCGTCATTATGTATATTATCAATACAATTTACGAAAAATTGTAAAAACAAAAGTTTTCTTTATTCATAGTATTTCATATTACACAACACCCATTTTTAATGGAGTTTTCAATATTTTTATTCCTACAGTAAAACAGTAATTTTTATGCAATCAAAAAAAAAAATCTGAAACATATAACATATACCAAAGTTTATCAGACAGGTGGTAGGGGGTTCGGAAGTGACTAATTTTATACAATTTTGAAGGGGTCAACTCTTTTGAGTTAGAATAATTCCTTTGCAAATGCTGTTTGAAAGTTTTACCAAAGAGGCTCAAAATGACGTTTATACTGGATTGATGAAGATAACTAATTTTAGTATAAACACTAGCAATGTAAAATTTAAGACCAGTATTAAAAGAAAAAGACATTTTTATGCGTGAATCAACTTAATACAAGAATATTTACCTAAAATGTTTTGTAAATATACCATAGTATAGCTGAAATTAAATTATATGTAAGAATATAGAAAATAAAATTTACTTTTACTAATTACTCTTTTTGCCAATCCATCAAATTACCGCTTACGAACGTTTGGCAAAAAGGGCTCGATATGTTGCATTGAAATCCATGAAATACCAATACATTATTACCGTTCCGAATCCTTTATGTAACTCAATGCTTTGTAAAAAATTGTCTTAGTTATCAAAAACATATAAGAACAGTTAAATAGCCGTTTTTCGATAATGGTCGCTGTATTATTGTGTAAGCATACGGTATTTATATTTTTTAGTTCTGATATCTTAAAAAATAAGCAAGGAAGAAGGGCATATTTAGGTTGTGCTTAATTAAGTTGAATCTTTCGGTGTGATACAAACGTATATAACACTCTTCACAGGCCATTAACTACGTGCTCCTTGAGTAAGCGTCGACGTCGAAAACAAAGGCGGAAATGTTTGTCGACGTCGCGACGCTTATAACGACTTGATAAGTGAATGGAGGAGCACACATCGTTTTGTAATATTATTACATTATTATCTCGATGGCAATTGATTATTGCGATAGGTATTAACAACTCGACATGAATGATACCAATTCTGTAACAGCGATTCAAGTATTAGGAATATTCATTTGGTTTGCTTCAATATCGTATGAGAAAACAAATTAATCTAATAAAATAACAGTTTAAATAAAGAAGTATAACCTGTTGGAACAAATGTATATAAAGAAATTTATACGTAAATTATTTAGGAAAATTTCCATTACAAATTCATATAATGCTTAACTACCACTTTCGTGGCCGAGAAGTATGCATACAAATTTTAACGTTGGACGTTGTGAGTTAGAATTCAAATATATTTAGTGAATAGGATGATAGATGGAAAATAATTTTATTGAAATAAGTCATCACTTTGTAAATATTCATATGCTTTTTTCCTAGCGGGTGGGTTTTAGAGAATATATTATCTCAAAAAAATATAATGTATTAGTGTAATAATTGATAATACCCCTTCTAGAATTACATATATATATATCCTTTATCAAAGAAACTGAGATTTATTAGCCGGATGTTGTTTTTTGTTCACTTAAATGATATTTTGAAGGAGAGCATTTATTTAATATGGAATACATAGGTTTCTGTTAATCTAACAATGTAATAATTAAATTTTTAGATACCATAATTAGTCAATTAAATTTGACTAAGAACTCAATTTCACTGCGTTCTAAACTATATTTTAGCAATCATATGGCAACCAAATTCAATACAAGTAGATATTTGGGAACATAATATTCATTTATTAATATTTGGAAATTGCATATCGTTAACTACTTTTTAAACATTAAGGTATATAATGTATTTTATATGGCAAAACTAGTAAACTATACCGATTTCAATACGATAAACACTAAAGCGACTATCTATGTAAATAAAGGTGATTTTTTTATCTGTTTGTATGTCTGCTATGCACTTGGACAAAGTGCGTGCTAATGATGCAAAAACTTTCCAGGAATACTCATCTCATCCATGAGAATCTCTTCTGAAAATTATAAGCCCTTCCCCCTTCTAAAAGACCCTACTCGTTTTATCATACATATAATATTAGGTTTTCCCGGGTAACGCCGAGTGCTTCAACTAGTTTAAAATAAACTGTAAAATATCATTTCATTAATTGCTTAACAACAATTGATTAGGTTGATTATTTATTTTCGGGATTAGCAGGCATTAAGAATACCAACCTTATTTCGAGTTTAGCCAAGTAAATGCAATTAAATAATTCTCTTCCTTTAAGTAAACGACCTCTCCTGAAAATCATGTTGTACCAAATTGGTTTACAAGGCTACTTCCTAATTTTCGAAAAAAAAAATACGAAAGAAAAAAAGAAACGTCTCAATTTTGTATTAGGTGGCTTGTAGGTACAACGTTACAGTAGGTGTGCTTTGAAGGATTTTCTGATGAAAGCTCGCTGAGGGGCACTTAAGGTCTTGGGCTGATGGATAAATTAGTTTCTCTCGCTTAGACAGATGCTGAAAGTATTTTGAAAAGAATTAAGGATCGATAAATTACGGAAACTTTTTACGCTATTTTTAAATTGCGTGAAAATGTGGCACCAAAGGGATCGATTTTTTTATCGAGCACTTCGTTTTCTGTCAACCTTAGAACCAAACACGTCTTTATTTTAATCAAATCTAATCATCAAGTATATTTTATGAAATATTTTGACCCAATAATATACTTTTGTATCAACTATTGTTATAGTAGTATGTAACATGACAATATAAACGACTTTTTTTAGTAAGCGAGTATTTTTTTTTTTGTTAAAAACTGAGCTAGACTTTTGCAGATGTAATTTAGGTAGGTAATAAAAACGTCTTAGTCTCATTTTGGTTTGTTAACAAATTTGGTTTGAGTTATACAACAATAGTTTAGCTTAGTTTGTGGTGTTTTTTACCAAATCAGTTTATAGAGTGTAACATATTGTTTTTTACTGTATGAAAACTCACCCGAGCAGATTCTATTATTTAAAATATAACTGTGTTGTTATTAATTTCTTTATTTTTATGTTATACTTGCGTTTAATACAACTGACGAATAATTTAAGTTACAAATGTGATTTCAAAAACAATGGAATAATACAGAATTATGCCAAAATGGAAATCATTTCATTAAATAAATCGATAGAAATGTTCATTATTGTAGCTTCCGACTTAAATGAAATACCGTTTTTTAAATATTATGGTACATGACTTATATAATTATGGTAGTAGAAAGAAGTGAAGAAGGTTTAAAAATAAAGAGGAAATTTATCATAAAGTTTTCAGTGAAAGTCATTTTAAAGAAGTACTCTACTAAATATATATTATAATGAAATCGCTTTGCCTTTACTTTTAGGTCTATGATATGGGAAGAGAGAAATTTGGTTAACAATGAGCCTTAGAAGTCTCACGTGTTTTTGACATTATTCTGTATGCTTAATCATAGAAAAATGAAACGATACTGCGTATGTATGCTATGTCATTTTAGGCTACTTTTGTCTAGACGAATTATTTCGTTTAGTGGGTAAAATTTTGCCTCTAGGCACTCTGCAATATTAATAACTGGAAAGATAGTATTACTTCAGTACATTATAGGTTTAAATTGAAAAAAAAATACTTTTCCTTAATAAAAACTAACTAAAAATATAGAAGTATGTTTGGTAAAAAATATTAAGCAAACTGACTTATTCTTAGTTTGTGAGAGATATTTCAAAATAAAAGACAGGCGTAATGGTGCAAAAAGATCGATGTTAGCATATCTCGCGTTCATTGCGAAGAATGATATATTGTTGTTTGAGCATTCGCAAGGTTAAAAAATAACAGTTTCGGAGTGAAGAACCATGTAAATTTAATTTCGAAACAATTAGACAACGTAATATTTAGAGTTATAGCACTTTGATATATCACATTTTATATGTGAAACCATTTGAATAATTGGAAAATACTTAATTATTTAGAAGCGATTTTCATTTCCGAGCAAAACTCGAGCGTAGACTCCAGTGGCCCATTCCTCTGGAGGGTGATATGGATTTGCGGTTTTCAAACATGCTCGCTTTGATTGATGGGTGTGACAGTCAAAAGCACCAACACGATGTTTCTCATAAGCCTTTAATATAGTTTCATTTCTGAAAATAAGCCTAGTCATGAACAAATTTAATATCATAATTTCTATCAAAACACTATTTCATACTTTAAAATATTTCACCACTGATATAATTTATAATATATAAGAGTGACTATAAAATTTACGACATAGATTGCTTTAGTAATTTTGATTCAAAAGAATTCAAAAACAAGCTAAGAAATAAGACTGACAATAATTTATGTAAAAATATTTTAATAAATTTGATAAACATAATATTAAAAAAAACATATTAAAATTATTTATTAAAAACGAAGCAGACATAGGTAAAAATCGTATCCCAACCTAATTTGCCCACCATCCACCCGCCTTGTCCTGATACCTGGATGTAATCAGGCGTATCGCGGAGCTTCTGATATCGAGAAGCGATCTACTTTGTAAAATATAAATTACCCAAAAACAACTCTGGTTAGAATAGTTAGTAGCATGCGTGGCTAGCAATCCAGGTAAAGCGGGCTCAATTCCCCATCTGTCAGATTTTAAAAATCCAAAAATACAGGACTGGTTACCCATTGGGTTGAGCAATTGTTTGAAAAAAACAATTTTGTTTGGGAAAAGCAATTTTCGTGAAAAATAATCTGTCAAGATGTCTTCACATTGTGGAGATCTATATACTCAACATTTGGAGTGAAAATTTTTACACTCTATTGATACATATACTCCACTTTGGCAGCTATCGTGGTATAATAAGAATGTGTAAAAAATTCTTTTTTTTTATTTTCAAAAAGTCAAAATTAGACCAATATCCACTTAAACTTTGTTATAATTTTAACATATAGTGTCAGTAGTAATATAAACTATTCTATTAAAAGATAATTTACATATATGGAGCACATCGAAAGCTTTTTAGTGGGTGTTGTTTAAATGTTTATGCAAGTAATATACTTAAAAGTTTTAGTGAAGTTACTCTATTTTATAAATAAATTGATATTGTGTCACAATTTAAAATGAATCTAATTAATATTTCTTACGTTGCAATCATGTATCTACAAATATGGTATGTACAGGAGAGTGTATCAAAGATTATATTCGACGGAGACCGCTAGTTTAAAAATGGTGAAGTTGGTACTTTTCCCAATATTTTTATTTCTATCTACCCATAGAAATGAGTGCAAAGACGACAAAAATTAAAAATTTAGCTAACTACGTAAGAGATGCCTATCCGTTTTATTTTATACATTCTCGAATAAATTTAAACTATTCATGCCTAAAAAATATTATCACAATATCTTAATTATAAGTAATAAATGTGTGGTTTTAATTATAACCAAATTCTACACTTTTCATTAATTTAATCTAGTCTTTGAGATCATCGATTACTATGGTGTGCCAATATTCTGAAATTGGAAATGATATTATAACCAATGAGTTTTCTGATTGAAAGCTTTGGAGGTTTCGAGAATTTCTATTTGGGATACCTGCCAATCACTAATTAGTTTTCACTTTCATGAAATGTTCGTTACTCATTTATATCGAAGCATTCAGAGATGAAGACTCTCGATATTGAATAATTTCTCAGAAATATTATTGTAACACGATTCTAACTAGGTACTGCCAATATTATAAGCATAATACAGATATGAAGATATATTTGGATTTGAGTTTACTTTCTTCAACTTACCTAAATATACATCAAAGTGAAGTGTTAACATTGGAACGAAAACAATTTATTGTTGATTAAACCGATGGAGTAAAGGCGTCAATATTGGTTTAACTTTAATCATGTTAATTATCGAGATACAATTTAGGTTTAAGCGATATAAGCCTTAGAAATACATTTCATTATTTTTTAATAATCGGGATGATTTTCGAAAATAAATTTCGGTTCGTATTTCTACAAATTTACAAAAACAAATTAACCGTAAGAATTGTGATTTATGAATGATGCATTTGTGTATTAGTAATAAGCTAGTAAAAATTTGACAATTTTCAAAGGAAAAATCAATTATTTTTAGTCAATTATGAAGGTAATAATTATTATTATGTTTAAATAAAGAACTATTTTTAAACATTGATACAGTAAAAGTTGACGGTAAATATATTAATAATATGACTATAAATATTTTATGAATCGTGAATGCTTTGATGATCAAACAAAAGCATAGCATTGTATCCTCATTCTAGCGTAAATAATTGTTATATTTGATAAAAAATGTTTATAATACATCTGTGACTCTTTAACGTTTTGATATTTTTTTGTTTATCGGAAGATGATTTTTCACTATATAAATAAATAAAAATATTATATATTGTTATCATTATATTTGACATGTTCTATGAAAATTGTCTAGCTCACATACAGATTACAAAATCATAGCGTTGCGAACAATTTACGAAACATTTTCAATATTTATTTTGACATCAGTTTTTTATTACGTTTATATAATATGAAGCATCACATGAAAAACTACGCATAGTACTTGGCTTTTTAGTTTATTTATTTCTTAAAGACTAAGACGTAGGTAACTTTCATTATACGGTGTATTCGGTAATTAGTCAAATAAGCACAATACAAACGCACAACAGAATCAAATAAAGAACAAATGAACACATAGAAAACTGAAAATAGAAAAATATTTTACCGTTTGAAACTGAGTTTAAGTATGGAGAGGTGGTTAATTTCCAACATTTTGAGTTTATGGCTTTTAAAGATTTTTAGAAACTTAAGAGTATTAATGTTATTTGTTTGTTATGTATTCTGTTTTACTTTATCTATATTTTGAAAATGCTGTTTATAATAATACATAAATCTATCTTTACAATTAATTAAGGAAAATCAGTTCATATGCTGAAATATTTCTCTGTACTCAATTATTAATCTGTTCACTTTTGTTGAGATCTTTTGTTTAATAATCATACAACTAGGTCATTATAATTCTATATAATCGCACAAAATACTCGAGTTTAAATATAATACAATCATTAATTTATTATGTATAAAGGTAAATTTATATCACCATCAAACATGGTAGCTCAATAAATCCCTAGAAGTCAACATTCTCTTATGAGTATGTTAAATTCTAAATATAAATTATTGATTAATGAACATTATTTTGTAACTTCGTTTATATTATAATTTAATTTAATTGTTGACGCATTTGAGTCGCTCATGCAACGCCAGTAGTTAAACAAAGTTTGCACGTTACATTTCAGCAGTTCTATTTACGTAAATTAACATAATATATCATCGTTTTGATATGAATTAAAATATACATGTTATCTTGAAAATTATTATATATTCCGTATAATACGATAAAATACAGCCTTTTATTTAAATTTATAATTAATTTACCATGGTTGAATACTTAATTATATACATTTACGTTGGAGAGGAGAGCTTACGAGTTTAATTTCATTTCCGGTAATTTTACAATAAGTACTAAAAAATATTTTAAATAAAAAAATCATTAAGCGGGACTAACAGAGGCATTTCAGGTGGTCTACAAAAGATAACCTTACAAAATTACTTCTTTACTAAAAAATAATTAACTCTGTATTTGCTTAAAAATCGTATTTTTGGGATCATACTCATATGCCCGCCCATCTTATATATAATATCAATATATTCAATTACTATGGTTTTGTCTTTTGGTTATATATAATAGCCATACAAATAAGCACCAACAAAAATTAAAAGCTTCTCTATAAGATAGCAATATTACAAATGCATAAAAGACATTTACGCATAATATATACAACTTTTTAAAATATCAAGTTTCAAATCTAAGCTTAGGTTTCTATAGCGGATAGTTAATTTTAATAAAATACATTAATCTACATATGCTATATTAACACACAGTTGATTTAAAGGGTCATATTTTTTGTTTTTAATTGTATACGTCTATTTAACAGAGAGCCTCAAACATTAAAACTCGATTATTTCAAGACTCACGTCTTTTGCCAGTAATACGACGATGTGTAAACCACTATTTAATTGGCATGTAATACAACGATAAGCTTTGATGTAAACTTATTTCTATTTGGTTCAATATATAACTAAAATATATTAATAATAACATGTAATACAAGAAAATAAATATCGTTCTGAGAATATTTATGTTTGTCTTCCATTTGTCATCATTTATTTACTAGTATATTATATATCTTTGCAAATAGCGTTTCTATATATATTGTGAATTTTAATTTTCAGAACAAAGTGGTGTATTTTTTATTAAACGCTTTAATTTTAAAATTGTAGTGAAAAATTGGCCACAAAATATCGTTTATAGTACAGTTTTGACATAAAACACTGTTCATTATGAATACTCCCATCATATATAATAACTATGCATAATATTTTTGGAAAAATGTATGCAAAGACCCAAAACAATCGATATAAATGGTTAATTAGTAGCCAAAGGATAAAAAATATGCCAGCGAATATTTTTACGATTTAAAACTTTATAAATGATCCAAAAATAATTGTGAAAAATGTAAAGGATAAATATTTAATGATCATTCAAAAGACACATATTACTTACTATGTTAAATTATTTGATAAAAGTAAATGAGCATAGTCATTTTTATTTAGGTGAATAATTTTGCCTGTAAGTGTTCATCTTTCGTGGAGTTAATTAACGTTGAAGTGCTACAAAGGCGCTACGACTAAATAATAGCATTATATGATAATATTATGATAAAGACATATTTCATGCAGTCCATATTTCTTAGAGGCGCTTGTCTTGTAAGGAAATGCTACGTTCTGAGTAGGCGATAAAGAACAAAAGGTTACATTACACGTACTCGGTTGCGAATGCTAAAGGAAACTCCCGTAAGAAGCTTTGAGCAATAAAATGCACAGTTCACAATATTGTGTTAGACGTATATAAACAATCTGCGCTAATTCCGCTTTCTCTATTGTGATAATGAATAATAAAAAACAGTAAGTAAAGTAGACGGGTTGTTAGTGTATAACATCAAACGATAAAATTAGTATATTGATAGAAATTATTTTCAACACAATATTATTTCAACTTTGTACATTTATAATGGATCGTAATAGCTACATCGGTTTTCACTTATCCTCAGGTCTTTGTTCGCAAAACATTAGTTAGTATTCCGTATGTGTTCATAAAATAGAGTACATATATATATAAATATTATGTGATATGCTATTTTAACCAATTTCGCTCGAGGAATGGAGCATATAAAGCCACACAAATTAAGATATATTCAATCCAGACATATACCATATTTACCTACAAAGCTCGACAATGTATTATAATATTGTTTCATGTATTTGGACAACCCATTGAGAATCCAGTTATATACATTCATTATATTTTCGATTTATTTTAAATAAGGATTCAAATAGTAGTTTAACTTAATTGACACTTTATACTCTTTTCCCATCTATTAGAAATTCAATGATTCAAACAAATAAATAAAATTGAATATATTTTTGATAAAAGCTTACAATATAATTTTCACTGTTATGGTATCAATAAATTCAGGTTATTAATCCAATGAGTGATTATTATACTACCCAATTACTTTAAATTACTTTAAATTATTTTTAATTATTTATTACCAAGTTCACTATTTTTATAGATACCATATTTGCTTCAAAAGCGGAGCATATTAATCCATACACTGTTAAGATATCCGCTCCGAAAATAGTATATATGGATGTCCATAATGTGAAGACATGGCTTTACAGACTCTTTTTCACATAATTGTTCAACCCAATAGGCATCCAGTCCTGCGTCTTTAGATTGTATTTAAATCCAAGAGATGGGGAATCGAACTCTCAATCCCCGATCCAAAAACTGAGGAGGAATATGTATTTGGCGACGCATTTTTTTCGATTTATGCGTGGTCTTATTGATAACTCTGCCGCTCTGGCTAATATTG
>JAGVSQ010004670.1:0-18942 GCA_022683975.1 Rhyacophila evoluta | reverse complement strand
AAATAAGCTAAGTGTTCCGTTAAAATTTCCAGGCTTGCGAAGTGTTCCATTGCAGGAAATGTTTGGGAAACCCTGATCTACACAAATAAATGTTTCAATAAGAATCTTTGGTATATTTTTTTTCTCAGGGAACCCTTCAAACGGGATACATGTGTTGGAATTATATTTGACTCCATTATTTCATAATATTATGTAGTTTTCGGGGAGAGTTTTGTTTAGAATATTTAAGTGAATTATTTTACATTTTATTTACACATAAAAATGGCTTCTCGTGTTGATGATGATGTTTTTAAATAAAATTGTGTACATTAATACAATCTGACGATACTGGTAAGAATAAATATTTTTGTTTTATCAAAATCCGTTAAAAACTGTAAAAGATATGGTAATTTTAGCGAGTACCTAGAGTAATTCACAATATTGCGAAAACATACCCGCTCTCGGTATTAGGTGACCTCGTGATATACCCGATTAACAAGTGTTAAGAGTGTATATGCTAAAAAAAGGCCAGTTTTAACTGGCTACCAAGAATACTGTTTGTAACTTGCTATACATATTTCTTGGGCTTTAATATAATCATTTTACATTCATATGAACTTCTTGTTGTACTGTTCCAGAACAATCCAGAAATATTTGAATAGCATTTTCATTTAGAAATTCAATTTTTTTTACTTATGTCTTCAAGTGGAAATTGGTTTTTGATGTAAAGATTAGATTGGTATAGATTCTACAAACATCCCCAACAACAAGATCAATTAAATTAGTTTAATTAAATACACATTATGATTTTTGAAATATTATAATTACATCATTATATAAAATTAAAATAAATGAAATCATATGATAAATAGCTATGTATAAATAGAATTAACAAGCATTTAAAAAAATGTTATTACATTAAAAATATATATATATTACATTGAAAACAATTATTACTAATTATGATAGTTCTCGGATACTTTCAACATTGGAGCAAACTAAAGGCAGATTCAAATTAATTAATGTAATTCTGAAAAGTTCATTAAGTATCTTCAATTAATTACATTTGAATTATGGCAAGAAATGGCTTACATCATGTAAAGTTTGCAGATGAAATGATATTGTTGGCTCAAAATTCACACGGATGGGAAAAGCAAAAATTTCTGGTAAGTTTAATTACTTTTTTTGTCATTTTTTGATATGCAGCTACACTTAATAAGCCCTTAAATATAGTGATGTCTGAATCCACACAAATGCATTAAATATACTATGTTTTCTTAAAATATTAAATTGTAAATAATGGGCATATTAAAATATAATTTGGCATGAAAATATTTAAGTTTTAAAGCATCCATCCTGTTAGGAAATGTATATGTGATAATTTTTTTGTTGAAAGTACACTGAAAACAATAGTCTCTTATAAATAATTACATACATTATAGGTACTATAAATTAATTAAATACAATTTTCTAAATGGTAGTTTTATATTACTGGTGTAAAAAACATTTTTTTTTTGTTAAAATTTAATAAAATCAGCGACCGACCACGACAATTTGCACCTTAATTTTAATATTAAAATAATTATATTTATCACTACTATAGTATTATATTCTATCCACTAAAACATATACATATTCAATAAAGTATTTATATAATTTAATGTTTCTGTCAAGATATAAATAATTTATAATTTTGTATTTCAGAGCAATTTTCTTTTGTTTTTTTTTTATACTTATAACTTCATTATGACTTAATTTTGCTAAAATACTTTTTTGTTTACTAGATAAGTTAAGGATGCTAATAGATACAGAGTTTAACATAACATAACCTGATGCGCAGATTATTTAATGCCACTGTACAGTCATACACTTTTGGATACAATCATTTAATTCATTTTCTTCACATTAATGTTTTTCATCTTCTATGTTTTAAGGAGATTGCATCATCATAAATAATATGTGGAAAAATTCATGATAAAATGCTACACAATACTAATCTCTTAATAATAATATCTTGTACCAATGTACAGTATTTTTATTACTTTATGGTGGGCATAAGTAATTCATCTAAATTGAGTAATGTATGGAGCTTTACTTGAGAGGAATACATTGAATCGCAACTTCACTCTGTGTAATGGAATTACACCCAAGTGGACAAATTATGAAACTCCTTCATCACCATCATGCATTAATATAGGTCGACTACTGAAATCAATATTATGATAATGTAGTGTATATCAGAATCATTAATGGGAATATTTGTAGGCATATACTATTGCTCAATTCAGTACATTTCATAGTATATGATTTTTTAAAAACTTTTATAAACTTCTGTCCTTGTTGGTTCAGGTTTTTTTTTATATTCTTACAACTGTTTTAACCTTTTATTTGCTCACAAAATATTTGAAACCATTCAGTATCATAAAAATTGTTGTAGTCTATTTATTTCATTTGTGTTTGATTGTGTAAAAGAGTTTTTTTTAGTTGGAACCGAATTGCTTGCATGACAATCCATGTTGAAAAATACTATAGTATACTAACTAACCTGTATAAAAATAAAATCCAAATGTAAAAATCTTTCGACACAACACCTATGAATTTCTTAGAAATGTTCCGACACATTAGTAGTCATAATTACATTTTAGTAGGCCATATTGAATGTTTTAGGTATTTTTTTATTTAGATTAGTAAGATATTTCATATCTATTAGAGAATTATTGTGTACCACTATCTATTTATATGTAAATAATTTTATTTCATACTAGAAAACCATGTCGACTGTCAAATGATTAATTTTGTATTTGTCACATATAAATATTGCGGTGGAAGTCGATTGCTATTACTAAGACGTTTCTGACACCATTCAAGTTAAATATTATTGTGTTTTAGATTTGTTAAAACAATTCAACTCTAGATTAATAATTTAAAGCAAATATTGTATGGAATGACAGAGATTTGTGTAGAAATATAATTAGATATGTCACATTCATAGTTTTGATTCAAATCATTGATGTAAAGATTCAATCCTAAACGAATGCACGGTTAAAATACACCGAACCAATGATAGTGAATTTGGTTTGAAAATATTCTGGTATTCAAATTTTTTATTTCATGGGATAATAGTTTTTTCATGTGCAAATATCAGGCATGAGCTAAATACACCAAATTGTTGTTGAACCAAGACCAAATTTTATATGAACCCATACCAAAAATGGACATTGCACATAAAGTGAGACGATATTTTGCAATACCTACATTTCGTTCAGAGGAACTTGTGTCAAAAGTGTTTTCACCACTGTCTGATTTCCTATCAGTTTTTTCATTTTCTGTTTTCGTTGAAGCACTTCTTGATTTAGTAGTTGCAACCGACGCAATACTATGAACGTTATTAACCTTGTTAAATATTGAATGATCTTTGTGGACCGGTACAATATTTATCACTGAACCTTCTGGCAGCTCATCATTCGAATCTGACCATAGACTATCCAGGGATTTATCAGGAACCACATCTGGACTATTTTCTTCAATATCCTCTATATTTGGTTGTGGATTCCAATTTAAGTTACTCATTTTTGATGCTCTATCTACATTATCAATTTCAGGTGAAGTATTTTTGTTTCTAGCTGTACTGTTTGAAATATTATTTTGGTTTGATCCAATTCTGGATATTACACTGTTGGTAGCATTTTGTGGTTGTCTATCAGTAAAACCATCAATTACATTGTTAACTTTTTTATTGTTTCTGTCAAATATTGGTATGGTTTCTTTGCTGGATTCCTGTCGCCTATCTTTTGTATTTTTTTGACTATTTTGTCGTTTGTCATTATTTGAAGTATGCTTTACGTCTTTCAGTAATTGAACGACGTCTCTTGAGTCGGGACCTAGAATATCTAAAATGTTCAAATAAACTTTTTGTGGACTATGTTCACCATAGTTTTTCACAAAATTATTCTCCCGTGCCTTATTTATTGTGAAATCAGGTTTACTTCTTTCATTTTCTTCGAGATTATTCTCATTTCTGTTAGAAAAATGTAAATTCTCTCTATTTTCACTATTGTCAATAGTTTCAATGCCCTCTCTTAAAAATGGTCTTCTTTCCCCTGTTACCTTGTCCCAATAATCGATTAAGCCATGACTATTATTTTTATCATCGATTGCACGTAAGTTCACTTCGTTCGGTTTGGATGCTTTACTGATAACAGTTGGATTTTTATCTGCATCTCTATCATTAGTCTTTTGATCTATATTTTCATTAAATACATCTTTGTTAAGATGTTTTGGTTGTCCAAATGAATGCCCTGATTTACTTTGATTGTCACCAAAATGGTCTTCATCTTTTGTTTTACTATCACCAGAACCAATTTCACTTACTCCAATAGAATCCAAATTGTGTTTTGGTAGTTTTACATCAGAAGTCAATTCAATATCCTTTCCACTGCCCTCATTTGTTTTAAAATCATCTTCAGAGTCATAATATTCATCATCATCATAAGGAATATCACCATTTGCCATATTTTGCTTTGGATTATTAGGGCGTTCACCGGTCCAGACATTCGGTGGTAGTTTTTTATCTATGTCGTAAACTGGCTTTAAAAATGTAGTTTTAGTTGGTATATTTTGTTGTTTTTCATTTTCAGATACCCATGTTTCAAGACCATCTTTGATAATTGTTGGGTTCAGTCTAGTATTGCCATGGTTTCCTTTAGAATTGTGTCTAATATGATGTGTTTCATCATCGTTGTCAAATATTTTAGTCTTTGCTTTGACAAGGATTCCAATTTTTCCATCAGATGTCATTACAGCAGATACTTTATTCCTTTCTGATTCTTGATAAAAGTTGCCTGGATTAGATTTTGCAACCGCTTCCACGTTAGTGCCCTTTATATGTATCTTTGCATTATTTTTTAAGTGGTCTTTTATTCCACTGTCATTCTCATCTACTTGATATAGAATTTTCACTCTGCCACTAGGTGTATCAAATGTTTTTATCGCTCTGTCAGAACCTCCTCGTCTGTCTTCATTGTTGCTGTCCATATCTCTTTCTCTGCCTTCTGCGATTTGCTCATGACTATCATCATTCATAATCTGACTTCTTGGTAATGCTAAAATCACAGAAAAGTCACTTTCATTCTTTTCAAAATTGACATTTTCTTGAATGTGGGAAGTCTCAACAAACTTTGATAGTTTTCTTATCATTTTATAGATGTTGGTAAATGATATGTTTACCTGTATTCCAGTACCATCCGAATTTTTCTTTTTTTCAATATTAACTTCACTATCTCTCTTTTGTTCTATATATGTTTCGAAATTCATTTCATTTGTGTCATTTTTACTTTTTTCATTCATTTTATTTACAAGGTACATTGCTTCAATTAAACCTTTTAAATATTCTTTGAATTCCGCCTTTAAGGCATTGGATTTTTGCATTTCTTCAATCAATCTGGCAAAATCATTTTTACTAAAATTTAAATTCATTTCATTCCGTGTCATCACCGCTTCCACATCTTTTTTAACGAGTCCAAAAAGTTTATTAGTTAGAGCTACGTTTGCTTCTTCAACATTTACCGTATGGTTTGTATCATAAGAATATTCAAAATTTTGTGATATATTTTTAGAGTTATCAAATTTATCTGCAATTGCAGAAGAATTTTCATTTATTGTAGAACTGGTTGTATTTGGGTAGAAATACTCTTCTTTTCCATACTCTTTGTAATTTCCTTCAGTGCTGGACATGATTATTTTAACAATATAATCTGATTTAAATTTTCCAAATTCTGTATCTTCTTGGCTCTTCATGTCGTATTTGTTGTCATATCTATTCATATCTGGTGCACTTTTATGAGTGGATATTGTTTCTATATATCGTGGTGTATTAGTTTGTAATTTCAAACTGTCGAAGTCAACATCTACATTTAAAATGTCTTCATTTTCTATGATATGATGAACTTCACTAGCTTCTCCTGGTACTATTACCACCATTTCTTCATCATTATCTTCCCCTTCATTGCCAAATGAATTCAAAACATCATCAATGCTAAAATCAGTGGTACTGAGACTCAAAATATCTTCATCAAAGTCGTCCCTTATTAAATGAGTATGATCATTATTTTTATGACCCTGATGGACATTATGATTGTGAAGCTTTTCATCATGATAGTCAGTATAACGCTCATAACTGCTAATACTTATGGGTCGCACGCTAACATCTGAAGTGGCATGTCCACCTATAGTTGACGAATCATATATATTTAAATTGCCTGTATCATTTATCAATTGGTCCTCTGTGAAATAGTCATGGATATTTCTTATGGACACCTCTTCGTCTATCGAAATATTGTCATCATCCAATTTGTAAAAGAAATTTTTTAATTTGATAGAATCTTCATTTTTATTTTTTGGAAAAGTTGGAAGTGCGTCATCAAAATCGGAGGGTTTTTCTCTGCTTTGATAGTTTATATTCATACTTTTGACATTAAAATCTACTTTTTCTCTATCATTAAGATTTTTTAAAGTCTCTTCACTACTTAAAACACCAAACTTACGATCTAAATGCAAATAAATACTGTCATCGATCAGAGGTTTATCTAAAGACCCATACTCATCTATTGTTAATGAGTCTTTATTGTTGAGAGCAATCTCTCGATTGTCTCCAAATAGTTCTTCATAATCCTTATCACTAGTTATACTATCAATAGCAATACTTTCTCCACTAATTTTAGCATTCTTCACTTTCTCACTATGACTAATGCTCAATTTCCTACTGCTAATAGGGTTTTCACTAAGCCTACCGGGGTTTTCATTATCTTTAGATAGGGGTTTCTCGATACCAAAATATTTTTGATCAAAATTATCATGAATTCGATCAACAGTAAAAGGGTTTTCGTTAAAATTATTCCGGTTATCACTGTGAGTAGTTCCATCATCAAATTCAGGAATTTGACCATCGTCGACAGCCGGATGTTCATTAAAACTATGGGGGTTTTCACTATTACTATGGCCATCCGCATCGTCACTGCGATTATAATCTACATAATGGTGCTGTCGCTGGGTGTCGGTCGCCGTAGTCAGTCAGTTGTGACCATGGCCTGTTCTAGAGCATTGGCGCGAGCACGCGCACTTGCGAACCACCTGCAGTTCTTTGGTATAGCGTGTGCCATCGGAACACACTAATCGGACCTAGAAAATGAGGCATTTAAGTTAAGTTAACAGTTCAGAGAATTTTTAATTTTGAACTAAATAATATTTTTTACATATGGACAATAGTGTCTAATTATCTTTTTCAGCATAACGGCTAAACTCATTATTCAGTCCTTAATTACTTTTTATCTGAATTTTTCATTAAAAAGTTGATATATAATACTAAAAAACGTACTAGAGTTTCTGGAAGAATGTTCGAAATACTGAGAATCACGGATAAGTGCCCCAATGTATTATAATATTTATATAAATATATCATTAACATGATTGTCATAAGTATATATTCTATTATAACTAAAGCCTATATGAGTTGTCTAGTTCATATCTACCATATGTGCACTTTTTGTCAAATTTGAACTAAATATGAGGTTTTATTCTAGTCTCTATTTAAGATCATAATGAAAGGTCGATAAGTTCCCAACGGCAATAAAACCATACAAAAAGTGAATTTGAAAATTACAAATTAATTATTATTATCGTATCGACGACTCTTATGTTAAGATAAAGCTGCCATACCTTCCTCCTCTTGACTTGTCTGATGACACAGCAGCTTCTCCATCCACAAGGATTGGCAGTGGCTGGGCGACAGCGCACCATCAGAATAGCCCGTCTGCTGCGACACGTGCCTTCTGTCAAGTACTCTCGCTTTGCCTCCTTCCGGCACACAGACCCTGATGATGTGGATAGAGAACCATTTGATTTTGATGACGTCCAGCCAGTATTTGATAATGACAAAGGCACTCCCATCAGACCTCCTGAAAATTAAAAAATCAGTTCTTTAAAACAATATTCTAAGTATGAGAAAATATATTGTATGCACACCCATTTGTTTCCGTGATTACATATTATTATAAATAAAATGCCAAAACTTTTATAAGAGCATTTATAATATTTTTGTGGAATAAAGTTGAGTTTACATAAAAAAATTACCAGAAGACAAATACATCAGAATAACCAACCAACACTTATAAAATCAAAAGAAATATTATATGCAATGGTATGATTGTCAAATGTGCACTTGATATAAAGCACAAATTATATCTGTTTAATTTTTAGTAGCAACACTTAACTGAATGCAATTAATGTCCTAATTAAAGTTTAACAATATGAGGCAACCAATTAAGCTAATAAATAGGACATTTTAAATTCAGTGAGATTGTTGTTTACAAATTTTAATGATTGTTATCATAGTATGCTTATTATGAAAGTTATTTACAAAAAAAATATCTCAAATTCATACAATGAACCAAAAACACTAAGGTAAGAAATATACAAAAGGTAATCTGTACCGAAAAGTTAGAATTTCAGTTTAGTCTGTGTGTAATAAGAATCATAAATTAAACAATTTTATAATTGAATAAGCAATGAATTTTTTTCTCATAAGTTATACCTTCTGATTGACCGATCGTAGGCTCAGTGGATTGTCTCTGTTTGAAGTTATTTATCTTCGACTGGCTTAATATTGTTGAACCACCTATATATGAAATAAAAATAAAATAAAAAAGGATATATTAAGGGAGAAAATCTCTGGTGAAAAATGAATTTAGAAGTATCTTAGTTATACAGAGAGCCCTAGACTTTTGTACAATTTGCTATTTTGTACATTTTTTTCAACAGTATTTTTTTTTTTATCATCACACAAACAAGATTTGGCGCTTCAATACTGCCATTGTCTCTTGACCTGGCCTGGGCAAACATTTTGGATGAACAGCCACATTAGAAATTCAAAATGAACAGCAGATCGCATGTAAATATATATTTTTTCAATATACATAATCTTGAAGAAGGTATTTCAACATACAAAAATAATGATTTTATAATGACCATCTGTGTGACAATGGGCCGAATGCAACGGTTTTACATCATTCAAATGTTTTTTGATTACAGGTGTTGATTTAGTAGTTGAGATTTTCCAAACTGTATGTAAATGTTCATCGGTTGATCGCAAAGAGTTTTTATTGGGATTCATGATTGAAGATGTTCACATGTAGGTGAACCAGAAAACCCAAGATTTGAAAGGCCACATTCAAATTTCGCAAGCGTCAATTTCACTTTCTTATAAGTTCGAAAGTAGAAGTAACGAAACCTACTTTCGGATTTTTAGTAAAGTAAAAATTTGATCAACCACAGAATTCCAAATTTTGTATACACAGCCGAATAACCTAGAGTACAGAATCCAAATTGGATTATCTCTGTATTTCGATTATCCAGTTTCCTCTTCCCTAGCATTAGCATGGATAATCGAAAGTACACTTTACTACTGAAAAAGATTTAAGGATATTGAGACTTCCCAGTTAATACAAAGTAATCGATTTATTTATTCTTGTGTTATTTTTAGCATCATAGATACTCGTTTTTAAGAATACTTGTGCTTTTATTCAGTAAAGTGTTAAATCGTTGCTACTGCTTATTAAGTATCCGTTTTCTGTGAATGGATATTATCAATTGTTTTTATAAATTACATTAAATCATCACAATAAATAGTTTTATTGTTTAAGCATCATTTTATTGTTCTACAAATATAATGAATTATCAAAAAAATAAATTGAAATTAACATACCAACTGATGCCAACATTTCACAATGTAGTCCTCGCGTGCCTGACCTGCATCGACATGAGTAATCACTTTTTGATTGACCTTCTTGCACACATTTGCCCCCACGCTTGCACGGATTTGGTGTGCATGCCTCCTAGGAAAAGTTAAAACATTAAAAGAAAAACAAATTTTTATTCTCATAAATTTAAGAATCACTATAAAGATTAGATTGTGTAATACAAATGTGCAAGAACATATGGAAGTTTACCAGTTTTAAATAATCTAGAATTTAAAATCAATTTCCAACAAGCACCATCAGTCAAAGATATTAATTAATACAAATATTTCATGGATTAAATGAATATGTATTTACATGGGTATGGATGTTAGACATGTATTTATGCGTTATAATTGAATTATATACATATTGTCGCTTTAGGATTGGTTTGTCGAATAGACCAACCGTCAAATGTTCAGAAGATGATAAATAAATCTCATTAAAATACATACAGGTAAATACACAAAGGTATCTATCTGAGCTATTTTTTTAAAGTCATGTGATTGATATATTATGGAAGAATAGAATTTTAATAGTATAATAGAATAGAAACCGATCCTAAAGCAACGATATAGTATCATTGCAGGTGAGATCAAAGCGCTTAGAAAAATTGACAAGCCATGATTGATATTATTATACAGTTATGAGTATATAGAACTAAGAGAATTTTTTAGAATTAGTAGAAAGAAAATTTAAGTTGTTAAAATAAAAATAAAATCAGTGTTCACTATTTTTATGTATTTCTGTTTGGCGACAAGAATATCATTTATTAGAGATACATGTCATTCGTGTTAGTGATGGCCTTTGAATTGTGCGATAATAAATTATGTCTAAATATCTAAACGATCTGTTCTATACACCTAAAACATATTTTTTCCACTGGACGGCTGAGAATATAATATAAAAATTGTAATTTATTTGCTTACGCCTGAATCTCTTGGGTCACCAAGCATCGCAGGGGTCACTGGTGGTTGTTCAACTTCCATTTCCTCTGGTAAAGCACATCCTGGATTAACTCGGACTTGTCGAGCTGCATTAGTAAAGTCAACTGGTTTGTGATTGATCCAAACCTCTTTGAAGCAACCTAAGAAGGTAACACATCAAATGTTATAACTCAGCTTAATTTTACCATTTATTATATCCAATTAATGAATAGAAAAAGACATTATGCTATGTAATACTTTTTGTTCATTGATTATCATTTCACATGTATGTCTACCATCATGCATACATCAAACTACTTTACCTTTGAAGCTAGTCAAATTTCTCAAATGCCACTTGGAGAAAGCTTCTTTGCCGACTGTGTCAGGCAAGCCACCCAAGTACAGAGGAGTTGTGAGTCTGAGGAAATCTTTTGAGCCTTCATTGACTATAGATCGAGCTATACCTCCATCAACTCTTAGTGTAAAATTCTTTTTAATGGCTAGAAGTTCAGCTTTGTGATATGACCCGTCTGATACCATCTCAAAACTGAAACAAAAATATGTGGCAATTTGAAATATTTCGAAAAAGAAAATAAAACCATATAAAATGGTGCTATCTTTTGGATGCTGTTAATGATAGTGCCTGAAGATATTAATTGGTTACCTATACATTGTAGAAACGGGATGATTTCCGACATCGTAGCTGACTCTGATACGTCCATTAAACAGTTCAACGGCCAAATGGTCTTGGGCTCCATAATATAGCAATACACCATCTTGTTGAGAGCTGCTGAATATCAGAGTGACATTTGCTTCAGGTCGAGTTCTCAGCGGTTCCATTTCCACATAAGAACTGTTGTGAATGAATGTCAGAGATGTCAGGTATTCGCAAAGCTTTCCTGGAATGCATATAGGGAGTAAATATAATCATAAATCTATAGTATTATTAAAAAATGAATGCATATTGAGTAGGAAAAAAACACATATAATTCAACAACAAGATTGAGATTTTCATCTAAAGTAGATTCTATGCCAATTTATAATATTTTTTTACTCATCTGCACTGTGTAATTTTAAAAGACATTCAAATGAATCAAAATATTATTTTATTGTGGTTTGAGGACCATAAATCCTTAATAAATTAATTTAATTTAAATTTAAAGTTAAAAATTAAGTAAGTTAGTTATATTATTATAATATAAACCTGAATATCCTGGAGCGCACTTGCAAAGGTAACCTTCAATATCTTGAGGAGTATAGCATACTCCATGCACGCACTCATGGTGAGCGCACGGTGAAGCTTGAGGGTATAATGCTGGACCGAGTTCGCAATATCGGCCTGAATGACCTTCTGAGCATTGACAAGCATAAGAGTTCGGTCCATCTATACATGTACCACCATTCTAAAACAGGTAATTTTAAGTTATTATATTATTAGGTGATGTAAAAAAGTTTTATTTAATTTTAGGGGGATAACATAGATGTAAAATGATCCCTGTATTGTTATCAATTCCATATGATGTGAACATAAGTAATAAATATTCAATAGTATTTTTGTTTTTAAAGCATTACAGCTGTTTTATAAACTTATTACTGATGATTGGTTAGGTTTAGTTTGTTTAGTTAATTTTACTATCATTATAGATACAAAATGGTATGGCCAGACTTTATTAAATTCCTAATTATTTTACCTGACACATGTGTCCAGCGCAATCATCAACATCAACCGTGCAGTTGTCTCCAGCGTATCCGGGTAAACAGTCACAAGTGTGGTGAGTAAGATGATTGATGCACCGACCTCCCACACCGCAAGGATTATATTCGGCAGATAAGCAGAATGGGATCTTTGATTCACATTTCGTACCTACAAGATGTTATCATATAATTGCTATATCACGACTTAATAATTGTATTAAAAGGTATTTGGAAATATTTTTTAAAATTCTAACGGATCATGTAATCTTATGGTATAGTTTGGGTATTGATCTTCAGCATGTTCTATCATTTGAAGAAGAGTAGACAGTTAATTATCATAGTTGTGATAAAACAAATAAACGTGGGCTTGTCTTTTTATTGTTTTTACGTGCATGAATATGAAGAGGCATGCCAAAAATTTTGTGATTTCAGAGAAAGAAAATTAGAAAATAAAAGAAAATGAATAACTAACCCATATAGCCAGGTTGGCACTGACAGGAGAATGAGCTTAGCTGGTCAATACATGTTGCGTTATTTTGGCAGTCATGTCTGGCACAATCATCGATATTTGTTTCACACCGAGTGCCAGTAAAACCGATTAGGCATTCACAACTAAAATTGAAATAACACAGTCAAAAATAAGAAAAAAGGTGATATTAATACCCAAAACATTATTTATTGAGTTAGGATGGTTCTATCTTTTTATGGTGGAACATTTAATTTTTTTTTTTTTTTCTCCTGTCATATCCGCTTCCTATACAGAGAGTATGGCTACCACGTGGTGCCTCCAGGAATCTCTGTACCCACCAACTATCTTGCATCCTGCCAGTATCCCTTAGTTCCACCGAGTACGTCCTATAGATGGTATTCGCTTGTCTTCCAGGACACTGAAGTCCCATCAGTTGGAAGAATAAACAAATAGGGTTCAGGCTTTCTAGAGGCATCTGTAGTATGTACCCTAGCCGGTTTCAGTACCGCTGCATGACTTTTAAGGTGACAGGGGGGTGCTCCGTCCACTCTTTTAAATCAGTGTTCTTGATGAAGTCATTGCACCTCACCTACAATATCCGATCTCAAATCGCCAGCAAAAGTTCAATACACGGTTTTTCTGAGACTTTGTCAGGTGACACTCAGACAGTCTGCACCAAGTTAAATGTGGCTCCAACTATCGTAAGGTAGATATCAAGCTCTTTATGCGTACTGCCATCTCCTGGCATGTGAACCTCAAGGATTCTGAAACTATCAACCTTCTCGATTACCTGTCCCTCACTCGTCAAGTACCAGTCCGAGTCATGAGAGGAGCGGTTGCACATCATATTGTTCTTTTTGATATTTATTTTTATGTCGATGCGGAATGAGTTGCTTTGCAGCCTGTCAACGGTTTCCTGGATAGCTTTGACGGATCAACCAAGTATGACAGCATCATTGGCGTATTCAAGGTTGCATAACTTCAAAGTAGGTGACACAGCTATGCCTAGATCAGGTAGAATTGACTTTTGAAGCATGAAGTCAAAGACAATTATAAACAGGAACGAGAGAACACACCCCTACCTAGACACCAGTCTAGACCCCCCAAGGCATTCGGTTTTTATATTGCCAATTTTCACGAAGCATTCGCTATCCTCGTGCAGGTCCTCGATCATGGCTGCAATCTTGAGTGGTATCCCATATGCATTCAATATCACCCATAGTGAAAGCCAATGCGGACTTTCAAATGCCTTCTCATGGTCCACAAAACAACACATGAGGGCGTATCTGGTCCGCACAAGATCTTCTAAGAAGGAAACCGGCCTAAGTCTTTTTCAGGGTCTGCATTATGGGACCCTTTATCCTTTCCAGAATGATGTAGCCGAAAACCTTATCCGGAATGCCGAGGAGAGTGATTCCTTGGTAGTTGTCGCAAATAAGTGGGTTTACTTTTATGTGAACTGCGATCATCTCACCATTTACCCAGTCTTTCAGACAGCGTTCTTCATCCCACACCTTAAATATTCTGTGATAATAGGGATACAGGATTGCATGGCAGTGAAATTTTTTACCAATATGATATTAACTCAGTGTGTCCGGGTATTTTTACCCGTTCGATAGACTGTTGCTTAAATGCGGGATGGGTATTTTTACCTTTTGCGTCTAGAATGGAATGTCTACTTGGTTATTTCATATAATTACTTTTTACAATTGTCAAAATTACAATTATAATAATAATAAGCATTGCTATTAATAATACGAGTTGAAAATTTTTATAGTTTTCGATGATAAATATCAATGAGATGGCAAACTGTATTCCTGTAGATGGCGATAAAGTTAAAATTATATTTTTCTTCTTCTTACACTTGAGTATTTTTTTATGTATGAGCGGAAGAGACAACCTCCATTGACAATTAAAATGATTTCTTTAACTACTTGATCGCCACGAGTTAAAATCAAATTTACATCCATATGCCAAACATTTAAAAAAAGTAAATTAAAATACAAATACTTGAAATAAATATATAATATATAGTTATAAGCACATATTCGCTTACCTATTGAAGTTGAAATATTTATTGAGTTTGAAAAAATCATAATAGACCCACACATACTGAGTTAGTAATAAACTAATGTGCCAACTTAGCGTTTTAATTTTATTTTTTACAACTACTGTTCGTGTAATTGTAAGCAGCTTTATTGTTACTCATAGAAAATTAAAAGCAAGGGCATATGAAACAGGCACAATGTTTATATCTACGAATACTAACCTAAATCTTCCTTCTTCCTTAACGCTGCACGTAGCATTGTTAGCACACGGCGACCCATAGCATGCATCTATCATACTATCACATGTTTTGCCATGATAACCAGGTCGGCAAAGACACTGGAAACCTCCATCAAAAGCCGTTGGAGAACATGTGCCATCATTATGACATGGATGAGCTAGGCATGCATCACATTTAGCTGCCACTTCATCAGGCACGATTCCTATGATTTGAAATAAAATACTGATTTGAAATAAATTTGAAATATTTACTATTGAAGTTTGCAGGATTTTATTTCATACGATTTTTTAATTAAGTTATATATTATAAAACAATATAATATCAACTACAATCTGTCTAGATAAACCAGATATTGAGTGAAATATCCAAGTGTATTTGGTGAAATAATCATTAACCTGTTAACTGAGCGGGACGTATAAATACGTCAACCGTAAAAAATATCGGGTACGGGTAGGACATATGAATACGTCAAACGTAAACAATATCGGGTACGGGTAGGATATATGAATACGTCCTTGAAATATATGTTGCGTCCTGGAGCAGGCGGAACATATATTTTCGAAAAACAAAGGTATTAGTCATCTATACATGTCTCGACATGAATTTAAGACACGGAGGGAATCAGTATCATTTCTCTACTGAAAATGGTGGACGTGTTGGTATTCTTTTCTATTTGTTTGTAATTTTGTATTTTCCTTCGTGCTTTATAGATAAATATAAACAAAAAAATATAAATTTCATAGTCTTTTCATTTATTTTAATCATAAATAAAAAAAAAAAAAATATGTGAAATTACGTCCTCCGGGTGTGACATATTGACACGTCCTAGTGAAAGAGTTTGCGCCCGTTGTATGCTGCATAATTAAAAAGGGAATTTACTGGTTAACAGGTTTAGAGTGATCAATTATGTACTCTTTTCATTTTATTAAGTTTTAGGTTACACTATTTATGGGGACCATCTTAGAGGTTGTGTAGTTCACAAATTCTATTAACATTTTTCATTTGGTAATATAAAATTAAAATGTACATTGAATTTAAATAAAATTCAATGCAATAGTTGAACTCAATAAGTTTCAAAAGTAGAAAGATTTTCATATCCTCATGTCATTAAGATTTTTGATTACCTTTGCATTGAAATGAGGCTGCAGGTGTGCTTAGTAGAAGTCTGTCCTTCATGAAGAATGGTTCAGCGCATCGTGCAATTCCGGGTTCCACATAATCTACTTTAACCCATTCGGCCAACCATCGAAGTGAACAGTCGCAGTATAATGGATTAGAGCCTAGAGCACTGTACACATATACATAATTATTTGCTTTGCAATTCATTTTAGTGGGTTTGATTCATTAAAATGTCAGGTTTAAAGGATAAAAAATTCTCAAGAATACTTAATGTATTATTTTTAGCAAATAAGACCTCAATATTAGTCAGCTATAATCAGCAGTAACATTATTCGTGAATCTATTATATAATTTTCTAGCCTATAATTTAAATAAAAATACTCACATATGAGTTATGGAATGGAGATCTCCAAAAAGTCCTTCAGGTAATGTGCTCAGTTGATTACCATGAAGTGATAATACTCTCAAGGCTGGTAATCCTCTAAGTGCAGAGGTACGAGCACACCTCAACTTATTGTAGCTCAAAACAAGTGTGCTCAAACGATTTAGGCCAGAGAAAGCATCATCAGCAAGTACTCCAATCTCATTATTGCTCAGGTCCAAACGTGTTAGAGACGACAGATGTCTCAGCCGATCAGATTGTATTGAGGATATATTATTTGATTCCAGATATCTGTTAAAGAAATAATATGATTTACATGAAAGGGCAGATTACTCCAACATTTTTGAACAGTAAAAAAATATTTTGGTGCATTTTTTTCATATATAACACAATATATTAAAATTGCAGTATAGTTTTGTTGAGCTTTCAATACAGAGTGAGATAACTCTGTATATAGCTTATGTATTTAATATTGAACATACAGTTCAGTAGTTTCCGGAGGAATATTTTCAGGTATTTCAGTCAGTGAAGATCTTGAGCAGCGAACCACTGTCCCAGCACATCTACATGATGATGGACAGTATCCTCCCACTAAACAACCTTCCTCTGAGTCACCTATAAAATAAAGCAAAACCCTTAAAAACATAATGCTCAGTGATAATATGAAATATAACATGAAAGTAACAATTAAAATTGAAGTTCTCTAACAGTCTATCATGGCTTAATATGGCTTAATGGGTGTTCCCACAACATTTTTTCAATCTAAATTTAGATCATTCTTATCAGACGAAAATGCATGAATGGAGTGAAACAAATTAATAAATATTTGAGGTGATTTGGGTTATAGTTTGTAATAGTGATATTTATTGATTTGCACTTATTGTATACTAATCTATGCTGGTTACTTAACATATTAATGATGATGGAATTATCACCTAAATAGTAAAAGAAAATAACCAATCATGTTGCATTATTTATCTCTACATTTTCCTATAGGTGATAATGGAAATTGAGGCACTTACTTGTGCATTTGAAATCATGGTGAGCCAGTTCTCTCAGATGACTACCTTTAAGTCTAGCAGGAGCGGCACATGTAGCTGAGCCCCCCACACCACTCGTTCTTAGCCAAGCCCCCAACCATGCAAGGTGACAATTGCATTTGAATGGGTTTCCGTCCAGTGACCTATAAAGAAAAATGGTATGTAATGAAATTCCTATGTTTGTAAATGCCTTTTAATAGTATAAAAAAGAAAGCCACCGTTTTAAAAAAAATCATCTTTTGGAATTCAAATGTGTAAAAATACAATTAAAGTAATAAACAGAAAATACAGCCTCCACTGAGTTATTTACTATCAACTCCTGACTAATCAATCAAGCTCAATTCTAATTCATATAAACGAGATGACATTGAGTAAACGAAAATTTAGTTCATTTAAAATTTTTGATGAAAAATTTACTTACAAAGTGTGAAGTGCAGTTAGGTGATCAAATGATCCAGGCATTACACATGTAATCTTGTTTTCATTTAATGACCTTTAAAAAATAAGAAAATATTAGTATCACATATAATTTGCTTTTTTTTTACACACCATGTTCACTCCCAACATGGAGCATATGGATCTACACAGTCTGAAGATATCCACTCCGAAAGGGAGTCATATGGATCTCCACAATGTGAAGACATCTTGACAGATTATTTTTTCACGAGAATTGTTTGTCAGACAATTGCTCAACCAAATGGACATCCAGTCCTGCATTTTCAGATTTTTTAAATCCAACCAGATGGGGAATCGAACTCGCATTCCCCGGATTGCTAGGCGTGCACGCTACCAGGTGCGCTAATCGGGGAGACAAGACTTTTCTTTTATATTCACTTTGAATATAACATGATTACAAAAATGAAAAAATATTTACAGTATTCTTAGTCCATGTAATCCAAGAAACATCTTATTAGTGATGGAAGTTATGTCATTTCCATCCAGTAAAAGTTCTTGAAGACTCGAAGCTCCTTCAAATGCGTTTTCCTCTATCGTTTTCATTCCAGCTCTTCGCATGTCTAATCTAGACAAGGAAGGAAGGCGACCGAGCAATCCATCAGATTTTAAGCTTCCCAAGCGACTGTCCGTCATCAATCTAAGAAAAGAGAATTTTACTTTTGACTTAACACTTAACCTGTGGGCTACTTTTGACAAATTTGCAAAATGCGCTTAACGTTTGCAAAAATAAACATGTTTACTAATGTACTTTATATATTTCAATATTTTTTTGTTTATTGTACTAAAAATTCTATGCGGAAC
>JAGVSQ010004669.1:0-18944 GCA_022683975.1 Rhyacophila evoluta | reverse complement strand
TTGTTTTTTTAAGTTACGAAAGAATCTTTTAGTTTTGTAGGAAACAAACACTGGGACATTTTTCTTTATTTGTTCGCTGATTGAATAATTTATATTAAGGACGAAGATTGGCCATTGAATATGATAAACTAAAAATAGAATCGAGGCCGCGTTCAGCCAACGACGATGTTTTTATCGGTAGTGACTTCAATTATTTTTTATTTTATGCGCCACTATCCCCAATAATAGTCGGTAATCGATTTTAATGGCTGGAAATAGTTATTTTCCACTACTGGCAATAAAATAGGCCAACGGATTAGCTGCAATTATTAACGGCGTGTTATTTTTTCAGCGCAGTAAGCACCAAAATACAGATTGCCTATTGAGCAATAGGGCATGAAAAATTCCCTATGTCAACGCGGGAAATCTAATTCCGCGACTTTGGGGTTGCCAAAAGCTCGGAATATAAATACAATGAGCTACGTATGTACTGTTTCATCCTATTTATAAAGCTTTGTGCAAAGAATTAGAAGAGTGAGATGGTCCAAATATTTGTCTTATTCTTTTTTTTGTTTACACCGTTGTTTATTTTATTTTGAATTCTTTACGTATGTTTCAATACTTTCATAATAACAATAAACTACGCACAATTATTTCATCTCAACTTGTCGTACGTAAGCTTTATTCTTCAAAGTTCTCATTTATATAATTTAATAGAAAATTTTCACGGTATGGATTTACATTTATCACAAGGTACGTTGATCATAAAGTATTATTATTGATACTTAATGACTAACAATAATAATATTAGCAATATCGCATATAAAATATATCAAACTTTTGACCAGATGCAGTTAATTTAGTTTTGAGGTCTAAAAATCATATAACAACGTTTACTTATTTTAATTCCATCTGTTTTTTCGAAATAATATTTACATTTGTAACTTTTGATGACATCATATTTTCTTATACTAAAAACTCTTACCAACATATTATTTTACATTTTTTCTTCTCGTTTATCGTAGAGTAACCGCTGATACTATTGGCTTCTACTCCACGGATTACTGGTATGACCGATAAAATTTTACTTAATTTTATTAATTGTGTCTTTATTCTATAAAATATTGAAGCTTAAAAGCTTGAATAACTTTTTGGTTTTTTTTTTTTTGTATTCATTATTACTGCGTGTTGCAAATGCTTTACATGGTAAATTTCTTTTTAAAAATATTTTTTTATTAGTTCAGTTTTTTTTTAGTGGTAAAAATAGATTCCAATACATTATATTTAATCAAAAAGATTACTATAACATACATAACAAAATATCAAGCATATATTTTCTGACTATATTCAAATTCTATAAACATTTTAATGTGATGATCACTTCATAATACATTCATTGTTTAGCAAAATATCGATAATTTTAAAAGATTTTTTTCCTAGAAATGTGATGAAACGTATACACATAAAAAAACCCACTTAACTGTTGCTCAATTATAAAACAACAAATTGCTCACATCATTTCTTGTATATCTATATTTTAAACTTTTTACGAAGAATTTTTTGAACACAAAAATTTGCTGATTGTGTCCGAATCCAAAAAAGAACATCATAAAATTTTCCTACAAATTGTGCTGCAACAACAAAAAACTGCCTGCGGTGCATTTCGCTACGTTTTTTTATTTGCTTTAAAAAATAATTCGAGATTTTTTTCAGAAACTTCCAAACAACGTTCATTATCTTATAAAATATGAGATAAGCTTTTTATACCTACAAATTTAGTCAATTTTAAGTTTTTTAGAGTATATTCTTTTGCTTAATAACTGAAACAGGCCATTGTACATATACGTAATAATATCGTGTGAGGATTATCAATTCAGATTTACTATTTTATTTATTTTACTATAAATTAAAATTACTAAAGTACATTCATCTAAAAATCAGTTTATCAATTATATAAGCTTACAAGTATCCTTGTTTATCGGATTAGTTCAGTAAATATGATATAAATCAAATCAATTTTCCTAATATTTAAAACGCAATTAATCCATATTTTGATTGTATAATAATTATTAGGTATACAGATATATCCATAGATTCAAAATAATTGTACCATAGATATTAATGTGTTATAATTGAATAAAGTTTTTATAAATAATTTAATAAGATGAGTATTTGCATTATTCATCGATCTTTTGTAAAAAGTAAATTGATAATAATTCAAATAAATTCAGCATAGCATACAAGTTTTCATACTACTACAGCTTCGAAAATTTCATTCTCTCTAATAATATAACATCCATATATTATATTATTTGTGACTCAAATGCTTAATGTATATAATTTACCACTTTTATGGTGCAGTGATTATTGATTGATTCAATTTTGTATGGTAAGCCCTATTTCTGAATTGAGATATTTAATTTTATTTTCATTACAATATAACTAATTACTTGCAAGTTATGTATGTACTAACGTTAAATAAAAAACTAAATAAGTTAGTGCGATGATTATTCATAATTTTTTTACATACATTTTTACATTAAGTTTTCACAACGAAAATAGTTTATAAATATTTATTTAATAATCTTTTCTTACACTATTTAAATGTGCTATTATTATTCTGCGTGCACTTTGTTCAGTGAACTGAATACTTCATTTCAGATTAAGGGTACAAACGATAGTATTCAAGGTATAATTTTATTGTAATATTTTTTATTATACAGTTTTATAATATAATACGTAAACACACAAAAGCCTTGTTAGCAAATTATCTGGCCACTGAAGCTTAAAAGCTTTAAGAAGTCTGTTTATTCTCACGCCAAGCTAATATCACTTGGAAAATTTTAAAGATGTTTTGTTTCGGTCATTAACTAATTGCTTATTCTTTTATTTACATTTTATGACCCTTTTAACCGATAAAATATACATGACTTTAATAACTTACTCCACAACATTAAGAAGTTATAAATATTTTATCCCCAGTTAAATTGCTCAATACAAATCTCCAACTGAATAACTAATTTGAATGACATCTAAAAACATTTTTCCCATTAATATTTCTTGACTAGCATATATATTAAATATTAGTAAACATTTCTCAATTATATGTAACATATCATTGAAATATTGATAACAATTGATTTCAAAAATTACTTGTTTTATGCAACCACGACAATATGCAAGGTTTACATCGATACATATCTTTTATATGTCGATTACTGATAACTTTACCTGATAAAACTATCTTCACATAGCTTAGTAGCATATATAGGTTTACGATTGATTTTGTTTTGCTCATTCTATTTTTACTATATTATATGTGAATACTACTGGTTTAACTTTTATTATCATTGATGAATATAATGTATATACAAAACGAGTATATGGGATATGCAAATTAATTTAAATAATTTGTAAATGCACACGCAGTCAAAATTTGCTTCATCTTTCTTTATTTTACCAATTTATTTTAAGAATTTTATTACTTTAGGTAATTAGTGAATGTATTTGGTTTTGTTCTTAATTAAATTGCTCTCCGCATTTTGTGTATTTAATTAATTACGTAAATACTTTGCATAACTTCAAATGGCAATACGATACGTTATCAAAGATCTCTGCACATAGAACAGAACACTAGAATAAGCGAGACGTCTTTGCAGCTGTGTGCACGATGTTAAACACATCCTATGGGAATCTCCTGAAATGCTTACCAAAGGCGAACAGTTATTCGAATCGACCGAATCTAGTTCGACGAGCTTTTGGATCAAACATACAGACCGGTGTGCTTAAAATTAACGCTAATAAAGTTAAGCTTTCTTGCACTCAATATTTTTAAAACGTCAGGATATTAAAAAGGATACATAAATATCTTGTAAACTTAATACGTGTAGATTATTTGTTTGAAAATGATAGAAATCATATAAAATATACCTAAAAAATTCGTTTAATACGATGTCTAAATAAAAGTAAGGCTTGTTTTCTGTTATATCATATCACACCTAGAGAATACTAATTCGATGTGATGTTACATGCAAATACACTAACTTGAAGTTGTCAACTTTTGATTCTGCGTTCGCTTTGTATATTTTAAGATCTACGAGGAGGGCACTTCTGCATATTATCATATTGATACATTCACACGCATTACTGAATAATATAATATTAAATTTGGTTAAGTATACATTACATACAAAGTGGCAAATTTAGTATCTATTCAACGTGTATGTATAATATTTAACTAATAAGCTTGAATATATTCTAATATTAAATGCTTTTATCAAACGAACCAAATGTACATTACGCGTTATTTCAATATAATTAATTTGAATGTGGCTTGTCGTAACTTTCATTTGGAGTGGCACATAATTAGTTATTATTTTATTCTAATTAATACTGCTGCGACGATTACTATAGAAATGATATATTTGCAAACTGGTAAATAGAATGTTTTTCATTTTTCTTTTAGTTGGCTAAATCTGATATATCAGTTTTTGATACGTTGGTGAAAATATCGGATCTGACTGATACAAAGATTGTATCGAAAAAGGTATCGGATACACTTTCGATAGGATGCAAAGTATCATACTTGCCATCTGAAAAGATGTCGACATATGTTATCTTTTACTATCACCATTCAAAAGTCATAAAAAGACGTGTTCAAACTTTCATTTTTCCTTCAAAATTTCTGTGATTAAATCTTGTCTGGATTACAAATCAATTTTCAAGACAAATTGTCACCAAAATTCTCGATTATAATATTGACTATTACTGTATATAAATAATCATTGCTTTTAAATATGAAACTTGAAATCATTAAATAGTTATCGGTCAATAATAGCCATTTATATGGAAAATTATAAAATTTAGTCAATCGATTCTATTAATTAATAATTAATACAATGCAATTTCAAAACAAATCTTTACACAGCCTTAAAAAATATCTAGCATAATGCATGGAATATATTTATAATAGTTTGTTTACTATTTTAAGATATGTTTATACATTTTTATACTCGTAAATGTATAAATCTCCGGTATCTCCTCGATATCGTAGTTGGTAGTGTGCGCGCCTAGTAACCCTAGCAATTCGCTTCCTCATTTGCCGGATTTAAAAACATTCAAAAATGTAGGACTTGATGCCCACTGGGTTGAACGATTGTCTGATAAGACGTTTTCACATTATAGAGATTCATATTCTTTACTTCCAGAGTGGATATCTTCACACTGCGTAGATCTATATGCTCCACTTATCATAGTATTAAAAAAATTATATGTATAAAAACTATTGTAGAATTGTTTTACTAAATCATTTATAGATTTCCCACCAAAAACTGGTACTTAATATTAATATAAAAGTAAAAAAATCAATTATAATAAAATTTCATTTTTTATTGACACACTTGTATACTGCTGTAATATAAGTACTAACATAATTCAACAATACGTTAGCTGTACATTTTGACCGTTTAGCTTTGAGCTTTCTGTAGGAATTACATAGGTTAATACCCAACAATCCTGAGATAGTGTCAATTTTATGTTCCGAAAATAAATGACAATACACCAAAACTAAAGTATTGAAGCTCACGTCTGGCTTTCAGTTGAGAACGGTCGTTTGATAATATGGCGGTAACTCTAGACTAGTAGCTTTATATATTCAAGACAAAGCTTTATAATTTATCGATAAAGCCTCTAATTCACATATCAACATATTAGAGCTTTTTATTCATTATATGTTTACATACTATTTAATCGTGCACGTATTATTAATTACAAATACTTATAATATATATAAAATAATTAATTCAATATTCGTGTGAAATATTATTTGATATGCTAACGCATGGATACACCTTATTTGTATTTTTTAAATCTAAAATTGTTGGATCTAAGTTATCTAATACAGTTGTTATTGTTTCGTGTATATAAATAGTTATTTGTTATTATTTGAAATTGATATTTTAAAAATAATTATATAGTATTTAAAGAAAATATTAAAAAATAATCCAATTTTATATTAATTTCTATTAAACAATTAAAATTGTATTGTTTGTTATATGAATATATTGCTGCACTAATTTTCATATGAAAATACCCAAACTATTACGTCAAGTAATATGAATAATTACGTATCGTATCCATTGTCAAAAAAACTAAAAAAAAATTTTGAAATTATTTTTATTAATGTAGTATATGTAAATATTCTTCTAGTATTATTATTATACAAAAAAAAGATAAAGATATTTTGATTAAAATATCTAAGTGATTTTTTTAAAGTATTTCCAATTCTATTATTGATAATTCTGTAGAAATAATTTTAATGAAAAAAAATCGTTAAAATTATGTTTAAAGTTGTTTTGAGTTGAGAGAATTATCTTCAGGCTAAATTTATTTTACTAAAACTCAATTTCAAAACTATTAAAAATAAACATAAACATCGAAAATCATGTCATATGATTACTGTTTACAAAAAATACGTATCCAAAATGTTCTATTTTAAATTTTGATGCGGTGGAATAAGTACACTTTGGAAATATCCTCATCAATTATTTAATCATTTTAGTTATGTTAATTTTATTTTGAAAGACTCGTACAGATACGAAATGGCTACTGTAAATTCAGTGGTTAAACTATATTTTACTTAGCACTAAAGGTGAAAATGGTAAAGGTCATCAGTCGGCGGTCAAATCCGCAATGGCGCCAAACGGGATTAATTAATTTGTAGTTAGCGACCCGTGCCACATGAATATGTGACGCAGCCTCACCGAGACGCCTCATAACATAACACAGCCTTAATGCTAAAGCAACCCTGTGAAACGGTCCTTTGAAATTTCAACGCGATTCTGTATTCATCTATTCCTCGTCTCGGTTATGAATTTATTATATGTAGCCAGTGCATGTGTAAACAAAAAGCTCTGACAGTATAAAAGCACGGCAATGTGGGAGAGAGACGAGAGACGACGCACATCGGGCGTCATCTTCTTCTTTCGTTTGGTAGCAGAGCGTGCATGATAATGAGAAAAAGTTCATTACTATTGCTTCTTTTCTTCTTTATCACTCTGACCTACTTCAAGATTGGATAAGAACGGAAACAGAAAATCTGCGGAATTTATTTCCATAATAAAAGATTAAAAAACTTTTTATTGCGGATTTCAACCCTTTGCGTTTGTTGTTTGTTAGCGTAATTAAAATATCATTAATTTTCAACTGTAGCACTTAATTTCAAACTTTTAAATTTTTAAATAAAATATCGTTAACACAAATAATTCACAATTAATTATTTTTCATGGAATTATTTGAATTAAATTTATTTAAGAATTTCAAGTTATATAAATTATCATTATTAAAAACGAAGCTCAATCGCATAGTAATACTTAATATCAAATAAAATTACTCAAAAACTTAATACGAAAATTTCTAAGCTTTTTATTAAAGAAATTTAGTTTGAAAAAAATCTGTCATGTATCAACATGTCAATATTAATTGGTATTCCTGTCATTTACAGTGGGTTTAAATCCCGTAGCTAGTTAAAATGCACGTGTTGTCGCGGATTAAGTTGAGGAAACCCCGGGGGTTTAGGCACGCTGTGGAGCTACCTGGAAGTATCTTAATAGACTTTTACGTGGATTTATTATTATTCGATTGCACAATCGTTTGTGTTTGTATGCAACGGATTACTTAATAACTAACATCTATTATAATATAGTTAATATGATTACAATATATTATAAATGCATCGGTTAAGCTTTTATATAAAAATGCAGCGAAAGTTTGAAAATTTAAGCTTACATTCGTTACAGTTAACGTACACAAATAGTTTGCAGTGAGGCGTTGGCGCTTGAGAGTAGAGTGCTTGAAAACAGCTTCCATCCCAAAGCTTTCTATGTGAGTGTTCTGCTAAGCAGCAAAAATTCGCCAGTCATTGGCCAAGAGAAAGCTTTGCAACTCCAGTCGAATCTTTCTCCTGTAAAATATATGACCCATGGATGCCCAACCAGTAAACTTTATAAACCAACATCTAAATAATCAAATAAATGAATATATCAGAGAATCACACATGTTAATTTTACAATCTATAGTTGACGCATTATTTTCAATATGACATTGCATTTTATTCAACAATATCATATTACTTGTCCAAAAATACCATTTATTACATTTAAAAACAAAATAAAAAATGTAACGTTTGTCAAGTCATGAGATCGATAAATAAGTACTATAGAATCATTAAACCAACAAATAGACTAATTTCATGAGTAAAATTTGTGTAAAATGATTTTAAAGACAGTTTTAATAGAAGCCAAGATTTCCAAAGCTGGCCACACAATAAATTTGATCGTGCATTCATTTTCATAAAATTTGGATATCTAATTTATACTTATATTTGATGAAAAATTTTACAGGATACACCATATGTTTATTTCTCGTATCCTTAAGCTACTTAAACTAAATATATAAAAAAATTTCATAGATATAAAAAGTTGTAATATTACAAAGATTGACTGTCATTATATTTGGCATACCGCTGTAAATGTTCAACTAAATAAACAAGATGTGCAATATTGTATTATCAATTTTCTTGATTTTATTATATCATACTTTTATTTCATCACATATTTGCTTTCTACTGGATAAACATATCACAATTTCTATGTCACTATTTATATAGAAATATTTTTTTCGACTTTATGTATTTTCAAGATGTACTTTAATGTATTCGTTATATAATAGTTTAATATGATTTGGCATCATATTAAATTTATAAATTATAAGTACCTTTCAATATACACTGATAAATCATCGTTCATTATATTAAAATTTATTAACGGCTTTCAAATTTTAAAAAGGTTGTCTATCCGTTTTACAGACAACATAAAGCACCGCCATAGATAACGTGCCCTTTTATGTTATTTATTGATCAATTTTCAATGCTGGCACCTCGGACGTTGCTTAAACAATGAAAAACTGTTTTATATAAAAAGGGTTTCGGCGGATTTTGTTTTACGTTCCCGTGCCAAAATTGATTCAGACTTTGCTTCAAAAGCTATTCTAAGTTCATGAATTATTACTATTCTCAAACTTTCAGATTTATCATGTTTACTGACGCTACGACTCCAAAAATCTTTAAAACAGTATTAAAATCAATGCAGCAACTTGCGTATATTTTCTATTTGCCTATGTAATATATAAACATGTCCTCTTAGCAAATAGAGTCAACAATGTCTTTATTTCGTGTAAAATCTTACAATTTATAAGAAAAAACAGTAATATTGGATTATTTGCTTGTCCTTGGAAGGTCTATGCCAATTTTATGATATATATGATATGCCAAAAATAATTCTTTTTTGCGTTAATATGGCATAAATACTGCAGTTTTTGTATCAAATTATGATAACAGAATAGTAACAAGTTGCGTATTTTTTTTTAATGACATTCCTGAACAACCCTGCATTATATTAAAATCGACGCCGATATTTTTATCGGTGATAAAGCTGGGTCTGTCCAATCCGGCAAGTCTCGCCAAAGGAACAAATACATAATAAATAGTTAACACAGCCATTTTCGCCGTTTTATAAATATACTATAACATTTTAATATCTGAAAATACTTAACTGAAGTACATGTAATGGGTATAGTCATCATAGTTTGATATACAAAAAAACGTTTAATTAACATCGTATCAATAGCCTATTACACCCTTTTAGAAAAGAGTTTGGATCTAAACCTCGTAAATTCATAAAAAAAATCCATGATAGAAAATCAAAATACGTTGAACAATCAATTTACCATATATACAATAAATATTAATTATACTATGACTCTTAAGGATTCTAAAATATAACGATGTCCATATTTAAAATATGTAATGCTTAAAAAAATAATGCTTCATGGCCGGAAACAAACACAATAAAACGTATCGCATTGATTTATACTAATTTGGAAGGATTATTTTTATTGTCTGTGCAGTTGATGTATTGCACTAAATACTATATAATAATACAATATAGGGATATGTCATTTTGGCTGCTGTTTATCTTAATTCAAATTTTTAACTTTTTTATTTCCAAGAATTGTACCGAACGATTAATCGATTGCTTCCGAGGGTTTGCTTCAAATTCGTGACGGCTGATCAACAAGACACTAAAAATATTGTACATAGTCAAGTATTGAAAGAAGTTTCTAATAATAGGATAAATGAAATTGATTGTATTAAATAAAATTGATAATATTGAATAAAAAATACGTCTAAATGTATTCCGGACAAAGCCGGTAATAAATCTAGAATTATACAAATCCTTAAATTTGAAAAGTTCTGTAATCGTGTTTTATTTCTATTTGTTAACTGTTACTCTAAAATTTGTAAATTAAGCTTTCTTTCTGTGCTAATAATACTATAGATTTCGTATATATATGAAATAATAAAACCTACTCGGTGTAATCCAATTTAGAATCATACAAGCTGGTTGGAGAGAATAACAAATCAGCAAAAAGCTAGACAATTCAGATTGAATTTTTGCAGACACATACGGAAGGAAATAAATATTTTCTTAAAATAAAATTTTATTTTCTTTTTTTTAGATATATATTTTTTAATGTGTGGTACAATTTATATATTATTCGTAAAACGATGGATTTCAGAAAAATAGTTTTAAAATATATTAACGAGTTTTTCCACATTTCCTTTATTCAATTTAAATAAAGTCTTTTTTAATCAAAATTTTTAGTGTACTTTTCGGCATTTTCATTTACATTTTTATACATTGTAAAATTTTCACTTAATTACATGAAGTTAATACTAAAGTATGCGTTTAACTTAGTGTAAAATGAAATTGATTCTTTTTTCATTTAAATAATATGAAGTACCATAAGGATTTATTTAATTGCCAATTTAGGTAAGAAATATTTTTTTTGAAAATGTTCGCGTGTCTTATTCACGGAAATCTACTAGAGTTAAACATTCCATATGTTTAATTTTTTAGAGTTTGTATGATGCTTGTTTAAAAATAATCGGGGATGTGCTCTGGATACATGCATATAAACAAATTTAATATTCAACTTCGAATCTAGAACAATTATTATCGAATTAAAACTTCAGATACTGTTTTCTTATAAATAAGGGCATAATAATAATTTTCTATTTCACACATTTATAAATAATGTATATGAGTATCTTTGCTGAGTTTTGAAAACCGTTCTAAATTAACCTTATTAAAAATCGTTCATCTTTGTTCGTAAAATTGATGTAATCGTAGATTACAAGAAGTGAAATTGGTTGACTGACTCATTAAATCTATTGCAGTATTAAATTTTCGTAGAATATATCTGGCGTTTGGCGTAGTAAATATTGAGTGCTATACAATATATAATATACAATGGCATAATTGGATAAGTATCATCGTTTCGAACACACATACATTGTATAATATGTATGGGATCCAGAATATTCTTCAGGAACAAATCTCTGCCAATTTAATAATGCGTCATCTAAAAGTTAACAGTAAGCATTTATTAATATGATTTCTGCAGCGAGAAAGCGTTACTTATTTTAGTATATCCAGACAGTATGTGGAGCTTGTGGCTCCATTGTGGTGTCTCTAGTATTTTCAGTTTCTTTGCACCATTTCAGGTAATGCTAGCATTTATTAGTTTTTTCAAATAAATTCTGTCAATATACACTAATCATCCATGATGCCAAAGTCTCCCTAATAAGGAGAAGACAAACAAAATCCAGTCCAAATTTAGATTCAAAATTTTTTTGTTGTGGCCGAAAGATAAGCGTACATGTTTCAGTCTCTGCATTCAGAGATCGTGAGTTTAAGTCTCATACAGTTTGTAAGATTTCGTAAAATTCAGGACTATATCTTTTATGGGCAAATAAGTTGGCTGCAATTTGCATAAAAATTAATATACTCTAAAGCGTAATGCTAAAAATTTCAGTGTCAAATTTACCAACAGTTTATTTCTCAGCGATATACGACACATCATGAATGTCCGGTTATATTATACCATTGACGTTCTTAAAGCGAATAAATACGCATATTACATTAAAAAATGGCAAATTTTAAAGTACTGTACGATACCTGTAAAAATGGCTAATGTCCGATACTTCTACAATAGTATTTTTCACAAAGAAATATATGTATAATAAGTTAAATTAACTACGGCAATATTTTACGACAAAATATGTTTTCTTAACACAAGTTAAATTTTCAGGTAAAATACATTTGACACTCGGATCTAATAAAAAAAGTAGGACTTTTTAACATTCCAAAATACGGTACAATATTTTAAAAAATTTAGCTGACGAAATTTTTCGAATTTACTTAGCATTGGTTTGTTTGTTTTTCTCTTTGGTTACGGAATCCAAATATTTCCACAAGAAATCACTCCCTTGCGTACCCTTGGCCAGACAACGTTCGCTCTCCTTTATATTTATATGTATTAACCATAAGATGTCTCATTCGTTTATTTTTGTACTAGGAGTAGCGTCAGCATTATACTCATTTATATTAATATTTTGATTTATATGCTCACGAATGAGAACCTTTTTTTTACATTTTCCAAAAAGCAATCTATCAATTTTATTCATAGATACGTACAACATAGAAAAATATTGATATTGAAGCTGTTGTCGTGTTTGTTAATTAAATTAAAATTTACATGTAAACTTAATATCGTAGTTTTAATACTCAAATTAATTAATATTGAAATAAATTTGTGCATATTTTATATTCATAGTTTAAGATTGGTCTCAATTCCGTTACTACCAAAAAAATAATAGACACTTCGTGTTATTCAGTCTAATTCAGATAATCAAATCCAATCAGATTATTTCAACTTAATTCTATATTTTAAAATTACATTTGTTGATAAATAACATATCCATGCGCTTACACTTCGTATTATGAATATTTATGTAAGATTTTATATGAAAAAAATGTATTTAAATTTTTATAAAATTTTGTTGAAATTTACTGAAACTCTTGAATAAATAAAAAAATAAATTGAAATTGTTACTTCATATACAATTTATATTAGAGTAATAATTATTATTTGATATAATAAACAGCGTCAATAATATCGATTATCGATTACAATCGATGAAATAATCGATCAGCTATGGCTCGTGTGTGATCAAATATTAAATGAACATCGCCTTTTCAAACATTAGAATAGCTTGAAAAGGTCGTACAGTTTCATTATGCACGTTGCAGTAATTAATTCAAAAGAGTTCAAGCTGAATTACGATTCCATTTAATATGCAACGGACACCGTAATTGGTTTTATTGCCTGCGGAAAGCGATAGAAATCGAAACACTTGTTCGCTAAATTGCAAATCACCGGTCACCCATGTAGACACCGACAAATCATAACAATTATGTATATATATGCCTCGGAGAAATGACTCAATTTATTACCGGATATGAAAATAGTGTAAAACAAAATTTTCAAAAGCTCTATTTATCAACATTGAAACGGTTAACGACTTTATTTATGATTTTATGTGATATATGGTTGATTATTTTATGGTTTAAACTATTTGTTTGATGCGTGCATTCTACCTTTTTTACCATATCACCGCCTAAAGCTCATGAAAATATTTATTTACTCTAGTATATGAATCTCTAAAGATTTTTTTTAAATTTTTTTTTTTTTTTATATTTCCTTCAATACTTTAAATATCCAGCATTGTGTCTATTTTTAGTATGTTTATTTTTTACTTCGACACAATTGAGTGCATTTTAACCAAATTGTTGAATAGTTTATATCCGTGGCACAGTGCTAAAAGTAAGTCTACTAATTCCCAGTAAGTGTTATGTCTACGTCAGAAATCAGCATTTTTTACTGATAAACTGATAAAGCACTTAAAAATGTCCATTCTTGTAATACAATACTATAAAAGACAATATAATTATATGCATAAAGCTCGTCAATATTTATATATTTACTATATAACCAGACATGCGTGGTGTGTATTTTTGATGAGAAGCAAGCAATCACCTTACCTGAATAATTGGTATATTTGACATTGACACTTTTACCAATAGGCCACAAGTATTTACTTCCAGTTAAGTTTTTTCGAATAAAAAATATTGCTTTTCGATATCAGAGCTAAGTGTAAGGATGCAATGAGCTTAAAGATGGGACGAGAGGTTTAGAAGATTGTTTTCATGATAATTAGTTGTTTTTCAATTGCTTAATTCATTATCATACAGTGTCATATTACTGGAAAAAGACGTTAATGTAAAAAAAGTGAGTTTTGTGATAATCGAGTTTTAATGTTTGAGTCTCTCTGTTAAATACATGTTACGACAATTTCTTAATGTATAATGTATTGTTTGATATAAACTGTCGTAAAATGTATTTAACAGGGTGAATCAAACATCAAAACTCACTTTTTTACTTTAACGTCTTTTGCCAGTAGTACGATGAAATAAGTCTTACACACGTTTTATTTTAATCTTTAGAAATGCTTAAGTGCCTTGTAGTTGTAAATTATAGCATCTAGTGAATATTCAGTAAATATTACATTTTACCTATGTTAACATTTAAAATTGATCCTTACGTTTAAAAATCATGCAAAAATGCTAAAATTATCCTAAATGCGTGCTGCAAATACTTTAAAAAGCCTGAGTAAATCTTCTTCCTAATCTGGGTTCCTAGAACAGTGCCACGCAACTATTTCTTACTTTTTGGGCGCTGTGATAGAAAAAGGTAACGAATCACTATCCTAGAAGACTGTCGAGTACTATCCATTAATTGCGTTTGATAGTTTGGCATAAATTTACAAAACGCAAAATCAGCTGGCAAAAATCATAAAAACGTCACATAGTAGCCATATATATCGCATAGAGAGTGTTGTTATCAAACTAAAGCTTTGGCAAGCGTGCAATATTTTGACTCACAAGCGTCAACAACATAATAAGGTAAAACTACCTTATTTGTTACAGGAATAAATAGCAATCACCATAATAATATGAGGAGTCCATAATTCGTTCACTATTTTATGCTTTGAATACCATATTTTTCTCCTAATGATAGGGACTACCATTTGAACTTACGAAAGTCATTTGTCTAGCTTCAATACGATGGTGTCAACCTCTGGCCATTCAGTTTATTTGAGAAGCACATTTGTCACGATAGAGTTTGGTTTTATACTTGTACGTAAAAATATCATGCGAATATTGCTTTAACGTAATATTATTTGAGACCAATATAATATATACAGGGAAAACTATTTTAAACAGTATGAATCAAACTACTTTAATTTTATCCGCGTATTTGGAATCGTATATGAATAAATGTATTTCTTCTCTATTTTTTAATTATTATTTAAGATAAAGAATATTCATAACATTTTACTAGACCATAATGTTATGAAAATAATCAAATATATCTATATATACATTGAATAATGAAAAATATCTCCAATAAATTTATTTTTCTTCTTGAACAGCTGTTTTCTGATTTAAACCATTTGCACATTATTCCTGTGCGGAGATTAAAAGAAATAATTAAAATTATTTAATAGCATTTTAACGTCTACCTTCATACAAAAAAACGCGATATTTAAACAACGTAAAGTGTGGTCTTAAGTTTGGTAGATATGTTTCTTTTTTAAAATATTTATTTGTGTGCTTCAGTGCTGGAGTCAGTAATGAGTCAACTTCTTTAGAATGAAAGCTCACACTCTGACGATGAAAAGTTAATTATGGATTGTATTTTATTATGCACATTATACAATATACATTAAGGATGTAAAGTTTTTTAGGTTAATTTAGCCTAAACAATTTTTTTTTAAAATTGAAGACGATGCTTAAAAATGTCGGAACTTAATCCTATTATTTTTTATCCATTTATTATGGATTTTTTTTTACGGGGATTGCTTGTGTGTGCATTAAATATATGTAAATACTAAATTCATTTTCATGTACTCTCAATCAATACAATTAATAATTACCTATAAGTGTGATTTGAGTATTTCTTCATTCGATTTAAAAGACTACGTACTTGTAAAATAATGATCTAAAAGAAATTTAATTCACTGGTATTAACAGTGAGTAATAAATAATATGAATTCGTTCTACGCCAACTCCGTGTAATTAACCCATCGAATAATAATTAAGAACACCATGCATTACTTATAAATCTAAAAAAATTCGATGTTCTTCACACGCTTCACTTAACGTTATTGATACACTGTAGTGAAAAAAACTTGTAAGTTTCCATAATTAATTATTTATTTATCCCAATTTTATTTTGGTCGATTTTTTTATGATTAATAGCGCTTTGTGAGTAAGTTCGACGGCCTGCAAACAGAAAACTTCCATTTAATTTGTTTGGAGTGCCCAATACATATTCAATTGAATTATAAAAACACCTTTCTTTCGATCAATATTTTTTTGTGACTTGAAAGAATGTGAAAATAATATTGTAAAAATTTTATAGAATTTATTTTCTAGCTGTAGTTTATTTGTGACATTACGTACGTGGAAGTGTTTGCAAACTTTTTACTGGGCAAATCGATCGATTTTAGTAATGGCAAAACTTATATCGTAAAAATCCTAGACATGTGATACTTTTATTAACGGTAATAATATAAATGATAATATACCAGTTACTGATCGTCAGTTCTAGACTCGTAGACGAAAATTCGCCATCCTACAAGTACGTGTCGCTATCCGCATAACATAATCATTGCCTACATATATCGACCCATTACTGGTATTCTTACTGCGTGAGTTTATCTAATTTAACTGTAATAAATAAATTTACTGATATATGGTTGTTTGTGATAAACATCGCTGCGCTGCTAAACATAAATGCACACAAAAATACCAAATAAAATACAGAATTAAAAAGGTAAATAAAAGAAGCAATCACAATTTTTACCAAAATTATTTTTGAGCCACTTATTTAGTTATAAAAATAATAATATTAGGGAGAAAAAAACATACTACGTGAAAATATAATAATAATTGAAAAATATAAATTCTTTCTCACCTACCATTTCTCAAAATTCCACGCTCATTATGTCGACTTATACTGTGGTGTAATTAACGCTCATCAAGTCATCTAGACTGTATGAATTTTATGATAACAAAACCAAATTAACATCAAGCTGCATCGTGAAGAAAATTTGTCGCGGCTCTATAATATGTCTTATTTTGAATATCTATTTCAGGCGTTTTCTAATTTACTAAATAATCGGTAAAATATTTTTTGTTAAATTCACTTTTAATATTATTATGTGCCTAATAATAAAAATAGACTATTTAAATATTATCAAACTTGAGTGAAATCAAACGGTGAAGAATTTTAACACTCTCCTTTTTAGCCGTTTATTAAATTAGTTAATTTAAATTGAAGATATTGACAACGGTAAAAGCTGTTTAATAAAATTTATTCTAAAATACTTGTGTGAATAGTGTTTAATATAATTATGCTGATAGTACTAAAAGTCTGAAAAATAATGAAGAAGCAATAATCGTAGAAGGCTCTCGTGTATTTTTTGCGATGAAAATCGTATACTATAAATTTGTTTTTCTTTTTAGATCACCGTTTTATCGCAAACACGACGCGATGCATTTATGGTTTGCGGTGTTTTTTTTCTTCTTTCTTATACAAAAACGTTGAGCGATCGGAAGATCAAGAGGACAACGGAAGAAAAGTGAACAATTTTCAAAAAAAAAAAAACTCCCTAAACGAAAATAAAAGATTACATAGAAAATATATTTTTTCTTATGAAAGTTGATGATCATGCCGTCGTATGAGTCACATTTTCCACTGCGGCTTATAATTTATATACCGGTGGTTTTTTTTGTCTTCCCGTCTTAGTTTTCCAACTTTTTTATTAATTCGCTTATTATTATATGGTGTAGTACTTTTATTCTACTTTAATTTTCATCAACACATCTCCGTGACCATTATGTGGGCATATACCACAACGCAATTAACGTGGACCTTTTTTTAACCAGGAATCATATATTTCCTCGACTATTTCTTATTTTTTGTGTAAGATATTCCAATATATAGCATGAATGTGGCAATAGTAAAAACTGCCTCCAGCAATAAACATAGATATTTTTTAATTTAATCATTTCGACAATTTTAGAACCGAATATTATAAACTATTATTTATGGTAAATATGTGTTTTAATGTGGTCTATTTTTTTGCAATTTTCATTGTTATGTAACATAAATATTTTAATCTTCACATTGTCAAATTTGTAGCCAAACGCTCAGTCCATTTGAAGCACTTATGGTTCTCGTATATCAATAGCACTCGTTTATCAGTCTTTGTGATGATGACTTCAATACTAATGGATTGAACAGTCTTCTGTCATCACCAATGATGTCACGTATTAGATACAAAAAGTAGACTTAAGTTATATTCATAAAAGAAAACAATTGTTTGCTCAAAGTATTTGAAGTAAATTAGATGATGGAGTGTTTTCACACTCAATTAATAGCTCGGTCGTTTGTTAAATTCGAAATACGGGATGTAATACGTCAAGTGATATTTTACAGTACGACAGTGTTATGGACAGCCTGTCTTTGGCTGTCAGTCGGTATGAAATAATACACCATGAAGAGAGCCTAGAGTAAAATTGGATCAAATATCCTCTTACATTTCTATTCAAATACCAAGCTTATTAAGCAAATAAACAAAGCCTTTATTGAGGCCTTGGTAAACAATGATATTTCGGTAGTTAAATTATATATTCAAAATCTAATCACGCAATATGATAAAATATTACTAAAACGTTATATGGCTTTAGAATCTACAATTTATTTACAATTGAAATCGTTCAAATGATTAATTTCTGTAGGTTGGCTGTCAAAATCATCAATTACAAATGATTTAGTTTTTTATTCACTATTTCACTATTATTCACTATTTACACACATATTAAATCCAAAAATGCAGGACTGGTTGCCTATTAGGTTGAGTAATTGTCTGACAA
>JAGVSQ010004668.1:4902-18946 GCA_022683975.1 Rhyacophila evoluta | reverse complement strand
TCTTTGTGTTGGATGAATGTAATAATTAAATAATTACATTCATCAATAAATAAATGATACAAAATAAAAATTAATGGGGCAGATATAGAATGAAAAAAAAATATTAATTAAATATATTGTGCGTAACCTTTTGTCTCACTTCACTTGCGAGACTTTTTATATCAGGCTGACATTGTTGATTACAGGGTAATTTGATATAAAAATTAATACATTATATAAAATGTAAAATAATAGAATCCTTTTGATTATCATTGAAAACTTTTTTCAGTATCCCATTCTACTTTTCTCTATAATACTTTAATATGACTAAATTGAATTAAAGACATTGCTGACAGTGCTTCAAAAATTAATATTGATAATTATTGAATACCCAATCTAGCAGAGATGAAGAAGAAGATGAAATAAACAATTTTCCTAACTTAAAAACTATTCCATTCCAAACATCTATTATGTATGTATTTTCACCGTCAATGCTATAATCACCTTTTTGCTGTCATAGTATAGTATATGTAAAAATTTTCAATGGGTACCTTTTGTCATATGCTGTTCAATAAATAATTATTTCTTTAGTGACCAATCCAGTACATTTTCATTTCGGTACATCACATACTTCATTACTATGTACTTTAGTTCTACGAATCCGAGAACATGACATAAATAATGATGTAAAACTTCAAACACAAAAAAATATTAGCATCCTTGGTCGGAACAAGTAATTGTTCATTCATGTGAACGAATCTTCTGGAACAGGGGCTATCGACCTTTTTTGGTGAATGCACATTCAATCAAGATTACAAAAAATAGCGGCGGGGGACCGGATTTGACCAAGAAAAACTTAAAGGTATGTGTGAAAAGTATAACTGAAAATGCTTTATATGGATCACAAAACAAACCAAATATTAGATTTTTTTCTAGATTACAGATAACAGATAGACGTAGTCTCTTCTCAAATTCAAAGTGAGCCCGCATCATCAGCTATATGCTACAGATATATTTCAGGAAAGTCTCACCCACACGTGACTTATCTTCAAGCTAAACAGTTTACAGCAGGGTTTACCAAACTATGTTTCGTTGAAACTGATAGGTATTCCACGACAATTTGGAAAGGTTTTATTCATTGCAACATATTTAAAGATCTTCTTGCTGGTAAGAATTACCCAACCTAAAAAATAAGCTAAGTATCCCAACCCACAGCCCTTGACGTCCTTTTGTGTCAGGCTCGCAGTCATAATCTTCTCCACGCTATGCATAGAATTTGTAGATAAAGTCGTACAGAAAAGATAAGACCAAGAAACCAAAATTTCTGAAAGGGAGTAAAAACTTTGTATGTCGAAAAAATATTAAAACAAAATTGGCATTTTTTAAATTTATGTGTGGCCTTAGACAGATTTTATGATGTCAATGCGGCCCATGGGGCAATTTGGGTTGGCCAGACCTTAGCCCAATTGGTATCCAGTTTGCAAATCTTTCAAAATTCAAACAGCTATGAAATTAATAAGTGATCTAAATTGCTACAATGTGTGCATTTATCAATTTAACAACCAATAGGATAATATTAATTGGCACCTTTATTAACTAATGATAATCTGTTTGATAACTGAACTGAACTAGTGGATTTTATAAAGATTTAAAAAAAGACCTGAAAAATCTTGAATGTGCTATATTGACGCTAAACTTAATAGTGGTGTGGCTACCGAGGAGCGTACTGCTTCAGGTGCATGCATCTTGGGGTGTGCAAGTTCTGGTAGGAAGTAAAAATTTGAAGGTAGCCTGAGAGTTACAAAAAACGAGAAACCATAAATTTTCGAAGGGTTTAGTAAATCAAAAAACAATAGGGGCGCTACAATTTACTTGCTCCAGGGTGCTGAATATGTAACTACTCCACTAAAATTTAACAATATTTTAAGAGCCATATTTACAAAATTTTGTTTTTTTATAAGACTACAATAACATTGCAATAGTTACAATTATGATAAAAACAACATCATTGTTTTTAACATTAATTAGAAATAATTATCTGTCAAAAAAGTTATTTTTTTGTTCCACTGCGTCATCATATTTCTTATATTCTTATCTTGTTGTCAATGAAGAACCATTTATTGTATATATAGAAAATGACTTCAACTTTGATTGAATTAATGTATCAAAATCCAAATTTAGTTACCTGTTAAAAATAATCATAACTTGAATCTATGTGTAATATTTAGAATTTGGGCCTTCTTTCTTGTTGTCAAAATTTCTTTCTTGATTTCTTCTTAATATAAATAAAAATATTTATAGAAACCAGGGTTGCATCCGAAATATTAATTATAATTGTTAGAAAATTAAATCACTAAGAATAGAAAAAACTATTCAAAGCTTTGTACAATAGATGTATTTTCGTTTTTAACTAAGAAACCATGCGAACATCTTGCATAGAATTAAGCAAACTATAAATTATAATACGATGTAAAAAAATCTTACTTTCCTATTAATTCTCAAATTGATTAAACTCATAGCTTTTAAATATAATATTATCATCCTTTAGACACCTGCATAGAAAATGGACCATCAATAAAGTGAAATGTGTTATGGATTATGAAATAACCATATAGTCAAAAACATGTCATCTTTTTCTTGGCAGATATGGTATACATGTTGCTTTTAGAATATCCAGGATAGTATCTAAGCATTAGAATTCTTTTATTATTACGCCCAACTATTATTAGAAATTCGTATTATAATATAAATTTTTCAACAATATAAATCTATTTGATAGTGAACCTTCCATCATATGAACATTCAATCAATCCTTGTAAATATTCAGACATACGTCTAGAAAGAAACCTAGCATTCTTCAGATTAAAATAACATTTGTGGCAGATAAAAGAAAATGTGGAGTATGTCTCCTCAATATGAAAATAATACGTCTTGACAGATTATCCTTTCCCCCATTGATTGGCATGATATATTAAAATTCCTACCTCTATTCATCAAAACTTTATTATTACCAGAAGAATCAAAAAAAAATAAGCAAAAGGAGATTAAAACTAGAAAATTATGTGAGATTCTGTCAACTATAGCACAATAACATAGTTCATGACAGCTGCTGACATTATTTTGGTGTCATAACACTTATTTTACTATTTTTAGTTTCAACTAATTAGCTATCGAAGAATAGGTATCACACAAAAGAAGTTTCGAATTATCTTACATATAAATGCACAAATGGTATGAGATTAATAGTAGGACTCCTGTAAGTAAAGCAATTTATTTGCGTACAGACTGCCAACTTATCAACTTGACCTGAAAAACATTATTATCGTGACGGAAAGCAGTGGTAGCTCGTGATAATTTTATTGCAATTCTTTTTTGATTGTATTAAAATACACAAAATCTATTACATGTAGTCTTGTATACATATTTTAAACTAATTATTTTTCTGATACATTGCATTATAGTAAAACTAATTTTCATTATGTGTTATCCAAGCACACTTATTTTCATTTTGATTAGTTTAAATATATGATAGACAAATATTTTAAATTGTTTGTAAATCAATATGCTATTGATTTGAAATAGTAAATAGACATTTGATTGGAACACAGTCGGCACAGCAGTTGAACTATTGTTTATTTTATTGTATGGATTGTCCATCTCTGGACAATTTTCACACTCGGGTTTGTCTACCATTTAAGCCCATAATCTTGTTCTCTAAGCATTATATTATGCTGTTTTAAAATCTCAAACTTGTTTATCTCTTCTTATTTTTTTTACTCATTACATAGTCTTAATTTGTGAGGAAACTGGGAAGGTGTTACACTCCCAAAATTGCAGTCTCAATGCACCGCTCTAACTTTCCACTACAATTTGGTGACACACATGTGAAAGGGATAATTTTTAAACTTATAATATGTATATTTTCAGTTTAACGGCTGTATTCAGTATTTCAGATAAAATTGGTTATTAATATAATGCTTTAGTATATTTCCTTTAACAGTAATCTTTTTACGATTATATTAAATAACTTCACATTGTTTGCGGTTTACCAGTTATTTGGTCATATTTATACCTCATACCATTTGAATTTCTATAAACATGTGTGATTTTACATGTTTTACTTCTCATAGCATGCGCGTGTAAGATTTTAAAAATATGCATGATTCTTTTTTCTCGTCATATATTTCATAAAATTTTAAAAGTGATCATCTTTTATCTGTCCATATTTTAATCTATATAGAAATAACTACCAATATGATATAATTATTTTAGAAATATAAATTTCAAGTTAAAAATTAAGTATCCATTATTGATGAAGATAAAGTCAATCAACAGTTTTCAGTTTGATATTTTTTTTACAAATTTCACTATGAAATTGGAGTGTATGAATCTACATAGTATATGGATCTCCGCAATGTGAAGATTATTTTTTACAAGAATTCAGACAATTATTCAACGAAATGGGCAGCCAATTCTACATTTTCAGATTTTTAAAATCTGACAAATGTGCGAGTGAACCCCGCATTTCCCAGACGCGAGGCACGCACACTTACCTTTACACTACTGGGGAAATAATATTACTCATTTTAACAAAAATTTCGTAAATACATAAAGCATTATATGACGTTACGCTAAGGTTACTAAAATTATTTTTTTATCTTTCTGTATATTTAAAAAAACAATCTAAATATTGAATTCAAACAGACTAGACTTTTTAATATAAGGACTTTTAATTATTCAGTTAATATACATGTTCTGCTTAAATTTTCATCAAAAAGCCAATTCTCGTATTTTAAAACATTATGTGATTTTTTTTATAATTTTAAAATAACTTCCCCTCCACTGTAGATATTATAAAAAATTTATTAATCCTACAAACATTACACATTATAATAATATTTTGTCAGTGACAAAGTATCAAAGATGACGTAATACAAACAATTTTAGAAACATTATTTAAGGCTGGAGCGAAAACCGTATCTTCAGTCCAAACTGTATCGTGCTCAAAACAGGTTGAGATATTTATCGAGTTCTGTTAGGTTCACTCATATCAAACAATGGCAGATACTGTTTACCATAGCCGATCTCACGGTATCTCTGCTGAAGGTGTGAAGGACCAGTATGCCGATGGAAAAGCTGCTAAAGTTTGGGAAATCTTCATCGGTGACAGAAACTCCAGGACACAGAATTATAAGAATTTCTTAATAGGGTTATTAAAGGAGAGGAAATGCAAGAAAATCTTAGATATTGCCTGTGGTACAGGGTAAGAAATCAATTTCTCTCTAATTCTTAGCCTAAAATTACGGTTATTTGAATATTGGAATAATGATTATAGTAAATAAAAATTTTAAAGTTTAATTAGTTAGATATATAATATATGTGTCCCAGCATTATAATAAAAAATAAACTTGAAATTAAAATGATTATTTTTCCTTTACTATTAAGTTTATATTTACAGTTTTCGAAGAATCAATCGTTTATCAATAATTATTCAAAGAATTATCCATTCAATATTTTTATGGTTTCTAGTGTGGACTCAATGATGTTGTTAGAAGAAGGATTTGATGTCACCTCTGTAGATGCTTCAGATAAAATGCTGAAATACGCACTCAAATCAAGATGGAATCGCAGAAAGGACCCAAAGTACGATCAATGGAGTATGTTATATTTTTAATACCTTCTACTCGTAAATAGCCAACATAATTTCATTTGTAGATGCTCTTGGCTCTCATAATGATTTTTAAGTTCTCAAATAACATCTCTCAAAAAAATAATTTCATTTTTTTTATGCTGCTTTCTCACACATTAACCCTTCACTTACATGAAAGTGTAACATAATGTATCATTAGAAATTGTTGTTTAAATTTTTCAACCTAGTTTCGTAGTCATGCAATTGTTGCGACTCTATCTGTCTATATCTGGTATTCAGTCATCCAATGATATTTACCACATATTCTAACACTTTAGGATCCGCACTGTTTTACGCTCAATTTCGATTGCAAAAATTACATATCGATGGCTTAACCTCCAAGTCAGCTAATTCCACCCATAGTCGAAAACCCGATTTGGTACCATTTTATTCAGCTTTAATTTTTTATCCTACATGGAATGCACAATTTTTAAATATGCAAAATCACCCACATACACCAGCGAACTCCATGCAGTGACATTCATCAAAGTTTTTTGGTGCTTCTGTACATTTTACACAAATGGAGTTGGCTGTTTTGCCGATTAAGACATCAATATATAAAATGCTACCAAAATAAAGTGAATTTTAACTGTAACTAAAATTTTAAACCTATATCGTATTCACGCTACATTTTTTCAAGAGAAACTTGGATCATTTTTACCATGCAAAAATGTGTGAACGGACTGAACTCACAGAAAAATTTCACTATCACGCTTTAAAAGAGAGTCAACTATATGTGGCATACCTTAAATGGTCACTGTTCCACTATTTAAACTTGATGATTTGAATGAAAACTAGTTGAACTTTACGTTCTAATATTTAACATTGAAATATTAATAAATTATTACTAATTTGAAAGAACAAGAATATTCTTAAATACGAGTTAAATTCGTGGAATTATTAAGTTATAAAACCATTTTAAGAATGATAATCTAATTTATTTTTGTATAGTGTTATTTTATAATCTGGAGAATGAATGCCCTTTATGTAATTGTAAAGGACATTATCACCAATTGAACTTTGATAAGAGATTTATCTTAGTTACAATTATTTATGACAAGTCAAACTCAATTATGATTAAAATAAACTTTACAATTTAACCATTAAAACATTTTTCCAATGTAAACATTGATAATAAGATTTATAAGAAGCTTATAAACTATTTTAATGAGCAAATATGTCATTTTTACAATAAAAGAAATAGTGATATTATAATATCAAGCTCATAATTTCTATCTAAATTATAACTCTGTGAACTTTCGAGGTCTTAGATTATCAAAGGATGGTCTTATTTCGATGGAAGTACCTATAAATAATAACATTTTACTACTTTTTTATAGCTAACATATAATACTTACTTTCAAGGTGATAATGAAATCAATGTTTCCAGTACTCAATGAATAAAACTTCTGTAATTTTAATGTTACACTCATTTTGACAAGTAGATTTATTTATTGAAATTAGTCAAACTATACATGTTTTTTAATCTATCAAAATTCATTTCAACCATGAACATAACTCAACTTCAATGATTGTTTGTAAACTGGATTAAAACTAGTAATTAATTGATTTATGTTTCAAAACTGGTGTCTTTTCTTTAAAAAATATATTAAACTTTTAAAATATCAAATCCATAGAAGTATTATGCAAATGTTACAAAGGGAAATTCAATCAATCAACTTATTTCAATCCAGCGTATTTGATTTAATGAATCTCAATATTCGCCATATTGAAACACCCATTTTATACTTTATGCATTAACATTGTACCATATTTCTAGCCATCGAGGAAGCCAACTGGCTGACGCTCTATGAAGATATCAAGCCATTGCTGAAAGACGGTGGTTTCGATGCCGTCATCTGCCTAGGAAACTCTTTTGCCCATTTACTGGACTCTTACGGAGACCAGAGGGAGCAGAAACTGGCGCTGTCAAACTTTGAGAAGTGTGTTAAGCCCGGAGGTCTGCTCTTGATTGATCACAGAAACTATGATTACATTACAAGCACCGGATCTACACCCACTAAATGCATTTATTACAATGTAAGAGATTAGAATATTTGATTTAAAGATTTTTTTTATACAATATGGATTATAACATAGACTAGTGAGCATCAACAGAAATACCCAATACTACAGCTAGATTTAATTAACTATGAAAAGGCCTTAAGAAATATTTCCAATGCAGTGTGAATCAATCTTCATTAGTTTTCTTACACATTTCCTTTTACACTGGTAACAGAAAAAGTGATTCGATATCACTTTTATTATTTACTGATTCTATATAGAATCCTTCAATTATTTTTCTTCTTAAATAAACCTAGAAAAAGAATCCCATTAATAGCATTCACCTGCAACAAGTACCACTATGTAATTCCTCACACTTCTACATGTCTATCGATGATAGTATAATATTTTGAAGAAATTCATAAACATTTTAACACTTGTGTGTATTTAACATTTTAAAGTGGTGCATTATATTGCACTATAAGTGGCATCAGAATGCATATGAAACATATAAGATTATCATTAATACAATTAATATTAATTTATAATTTTGCAAACGGACAGATATTTTAAAATTTTTATTAACTGTTCCAGAGTCAGCATACAACCGACATCAAAACATCTGTGTTAATGGTCAGTGGAGAATCTCGTTTGGTCACTTTGGATTATGCAATTGATACTTCAGATTTACAACATGGAGAAAATATTGAAAATGGAAGCGTGAGGTAAATATCATTTAATAATTATTACTTTTAACTCTCCCCTTAGTATACCAAAGGCTACGGTGCAGGACCCTAAACTTCCCTTTAGGAATGTATGTTTTAAATAATTAATATTTTTGACTGATGGTGCTTGATGGAAATTGATTTTAAATTCAAACAATGCAAAATCTGTTGGATCAATGATTGTAATTAGCTACAAAACTTATTTTACCATATGTTAAAAGTCAAATTATATAAAATAAGTGCAAGAAATGAAAAAATAACGGCCGAAACGGAAAAGACAATATTCCAGAGCAAATAGCTTCTATAAACTAAGCCATTGTACTCAGCCGAAATATAATAAATACGCCCTCTCTACCCTACCTACTGCAATTATATTCTTTAATGAGTCTTTTCATATGTCTCTATAATTCCAATAATTTAGAGCTACCATAGCTATTATTAATGTCTGTAGTCTTCCACTGCATATGAAATGCAGTTTGGTATAAACATGTCTTATAAAAATGAGCTTTCTATTGAAATCCGCTTTTTCCTCATTCTAAATCTCGGTTGCTTGATATAACCAAATTAGACTGTATTTAGACAGTTGCTTGCTTTAGTTGTAATTACTTGATATACTCTTATATAAAGGAAGTCAGAAACTGTCAATATATTTTTTTTCAATATCAATAATATACCAATAAAACAGTGTATTGTCTATAAATTTTCTCCCCAAAAACATAACATATATTTTTTTTCGGTGCTTAGTGACATTTTGTTTATTTTTCAGTGAATTCCGTCTTTCATATTACCCTCACAAGTTCGAAATTTTCAAGAAGATGCTTCAAGAGACTTTCGGCAAAAAAGCCACCTTTGATGTGTACGGTGACTTCAAAGACTTGAAAGATATCAAAGACCCTGCATTTTATATTCACGTAGTTAAAAAGAACATGTAAATAAACCCCCTATTTATTCAAATAATACTCTGCTGTTTTATTTCTCCTGATTAAACCAAAATTTTATAAAATTCTATATGGCTATTCAAAATCGGGTAACACTAACTGATTCTATTGAAGATTACCCCGATTTTATTACACTATGAATTTAGATGGATAGTTGTTTCATGGACAGCAATCCAGTTATTATTATACAATGCAAGTAGTTAATGAAAAGAGTAGACATACAAAATATTATATTTTTATCTAGAGATATATGGATTGAATATGATGATTATTAACATACGGTTTTTTAAATGTAGGATAACATTTATTACTACAGTATGTTGTTTTTATTGTTTTCTAATACTACACACTTAAGTTTTAAGAGGCAGGGTAAGAAACTGACCCAAGTCTCAAGCAACATAGAATTAAGCATAATTGGTTACTTTAATACATTTATGCTAAAATATCCCAATCAGAGTAAAAATGAGCTAAGTTCTCCTTACCTCGGAGGTATTTTTGGATACCTATAAGGACTTTCAAAATATATATATATGTACTATGTTCTGTATTCACCACTTATTTTCTCTTTGTTGCCCAGACCCGACAACCATAGACAATGATATTGAAATGTATTTGTTGAAGAGAAGTAAGTGAGTATTTCATTTTAACCATATCCACCCTACTAGTTTTTTATAATTGATTATTCAGTCCTGCAGATTTGAATTTTTCATCAAAATTCTCATATACTTGCGACACCGAAGTGCACATACTTAACAATTGACCACCAAGGTAATTATTAAATAGCCAATTCCATATCATGAAAAGTGTAAATATATCTTAATAGATTGATTTCAAAATGATCCATATTAGCAACTCGATCAAATGGTTGGAAAATTTAAATTTATTTTTTGATGTTCTCTGTTTCATCCAACTTCTTCGACCATAAAAATTTCACTCAACTGTCAAAACGTTACGAAACTAATTGAAAAGCACAATATGGTCCATAATATGAAGTTAATTTCTGCATTGTTAATAGATATACAAATCTATTTTAATAGTGATAGATGGAAAGGCCACTAGAATTGGTGAAAAATAGGCCACTGATTAAATACAATACCTTCTAAAGAGAAAAAGGAAGATCATAAGGTATTTATTGTTCTTGAGCCAACGGAAAGTGATTGTTGTCAGCATTAAGAATTGCTTTGTGAATTGAATGATAAGCAGTAGGGGAGATTGAGTTTGATTAATCTATTATTTTCATTTTATATTGCTCTTTAGATGCACAGGCAGAGATAGTAACAGAGCAGCTGACATAACAACTTGCTGTCAAATATTGTCAAATGGAATTCAGACAGACATATTTATATGTTGAAACTGTTATACTTCACAAACAATGTATAGTAGAAGGTCAGATGTCAAGCAGGAGAGTTGAGCACGGTTAATTGAAAAACACAGTAAATCCAAATTCAGTTTTTATTCCGTTAAACATACAAAAGTACGTATAAAAAGATAAGACAAACTTTCTAGTAGTATTTAACTATAAAGCTTAGACTTAGTTAAAATAGTCGATGTCAATACTATCTATCAATTGTTCATATATCTCGACATCGTGCAACACTAGCGTTAGTCAATTGGTATAATATACACCAGAGATTTTATAAGTATAGCTAATTTTGAAAACATTAACATCAGTGAAAAATTTAGAAAACATTTCTTTTAATGACTACATAAAATTAACTGTACTACAGAATAGAATGGTTAATCCGACTGGGTGAGCCAGGATAATCAGTGCTTTACTGCATTCCCGGAAATGGGAAATTGCTGCTGTTAATTACCCACGCATTTCGCTGAGTCGTGTGTATTTCTTCATCTTAAAGGAGACAATTCTGTTTTATTTTAGATATTACTATATCAATACAATCATTATCTTCATTGAAATTTTCACCTATACTGCCTAATACAAAATGAGAAATGAAAATTAGGAGTGGGAACAATAATTTTTTAAATACTTTCAGTTCATTCGCATCCACATGTCTATTTTGTTACTCCTCAAACACGCCTAACTGAATATATATATATAATATATCGTGTATTTACAACACAAACTTATAAAATTAGGAAGGGTTTATTTCCATATTACCTGACATCATGAACACACTAAAATTTTCTTCGCAAACAATTTATTCAAAACAAACCGAAGTTATATTGTTTGTCTAGGATAGGAAACAATTATTTATTTCTAGAGAGCATACAGTATAAATCAATGGGTATCTGATAAAAAAAACTTTTTAAATTTTCACCATAATATTAATTTAATTGAAACATAGTGTATACACAAAAAATATACTGTTTTTTTATTATAATGTAATTTAACATAAATATAATTAACTAAGAGAGGATAAACGGGGGACGAGATGGAAGTTGCCTATGAGCCGACGATGATATTGTTGATGGGAATGTGTATCAGCTTGACGAAGAATCCGATGAAACCCATAATGCAGAATCCAATTGCGGTAGCGATTGCGATTTTTTGGAATTCTGAAAATAAATAGATATTTATTAGTGAGAGAGAATAATGTGCAACGTAAATATAATGTTAAGTAACACCCTGCTTTGGTCATTTAAAGTAATCTATAGTAGATTAACCCATTAAGAAGTATAGATGTAGTATTACATCCAACACTATCTGTGTATGAAGGTGTACATACACAATTCTGCGTCCGTTGAGGAAATTGGTATTTCTTGTTAAAATATAAATTGTTTAAATAACTGTCGGATAATTTTGAAGACATTTTCGAAACGTTAGGATATTGTCATCTATCAAAATGAAACGTACGAAAAAACCCAATCTTGAAAGGGTCAAAGCCTATATTTATCTGTGATACTATTGAGAATAAAAGGACCATGTATTTCTATCATCATGTTCTGTCAAAGTACATGTCAATCAAGTTACAGGAACAAAATACATTTCAAACTCAATCTACCACTTATCAAAGGACCAAAAAAAAGAATGTGGGAAAGTCGAAAAAGTGCAGGAAAAAAATTTAAACAAAAACGAGAAATTAATGGCGACTATTTAACATTGATTTCTTATGGTGTTTGGCCGGGACTATAAAATATGAACAGTAAATGCGGACAAGTGCGGGATGGGGGTTTCGTGGTATTTTTTCCTAAATAGCTTTACTTCAATTGCTATATAACAGGGAACAGAAACTATTTTGTCTAATTATTGAGCCAGATGCTTGGCTTCTTTATATAAACATGAAGTATATGTAGAATCAAATATATCAAGATTCAGTATCTTGGATGAGCAGAACTAGGCCGCTAGAATAGTTCAGATTTTTTGAAAAGACAGACCATCTTGGGACAAAGAAAAAATAGTTTTGATACATCACAACTTCAATGGCAGATGCATTGGTTCAACAAAGCCCAAATAAAAAAAAACAAGATCACTTGCACAAACAACAGAAAACTGAGATTTTGCCTCCAAACTACTTCGCATTGATTTTGCAAGGATTTCTCACTCGGTGATGTGGCAATAGCAGGATGCCAATCACATCCTTTAGGAATGTTTTCTTATGCCTGTTGTAAGAGAAGAGCTGATCAATCAGACTGTATGGCACACTGTTCTAACATATAAATAATTTGGACCATCTTGTGAAAAGTAGTATGATGTCTTTGCATCAAAGCTTGACTACAATATGGTCTTCATCACACTACAAATCACACATGCCATCCAAGATAATGGAAAGATGCTCCCAAGATACTCATAGCATTCTGAAGAAGGCTTCGCATTCTTAAGAGATATTATGCAAATGGGTATTGTTATTGTATACTGCAAAATTCTATCCGGAAGGAAGATTGAATTTATTAAAAATTGTTTAACAATTAGGTTAAAAGCTAAACATACTGAAGTAGACTTAATCATTGATATTTGATGGGTAGATTTTTTACTTGGGAATTTTTATTACTTTGCCCGAAATAATGAAAGTATTTGTAATCAGAGTTTTCTAAATTTTTTATTGTATATAAAACGAATTCAGCAATATTTGAAAGTCGAACTAAGATCTTGTCAATGAAAATAGTTTTAACTTTCACTTAAAAAAAATATGTTACACAAACTAAGAAATCTTTAACGAATAATCGTATTTAAACATTCGAGTACTGTAAAACACTGCTATTTAATTTTTACAGTTATCACATTATAGGTTACCTTAATAATTGACGTATGATTTGTAGGACAAATTTCAACAGGTTAAAACTGGAAATAATTTATAAAAAAATTAAACACGCCAAATATATGACATAGAAGATGCACAGCTGTAATCACCGATTTTATGGTACACATCTGGTACCTTAGAATATCAAAAATCTTGAGAGTACTAAATTTTATAAGATTATTGAGTCTTACCTTTTCTGTCGGGTTTTGTGCAGCGTTTTACCAATCTGATTGAATTTTTGGAGAATTGTCGTCCAGGTTCGATGAATTTAACAATTTGATCCATTGTTTATAAGGTTAATTGAACTTTCTGTCAGGTAAATTACAATTTATTATTTGGCAAAAGGCCACAGGGAACTGCGCGTTCAGTGCTCAGATCAAAAGTAACTCAGAGATTTCGTATTTACCGACACGTTCAGCGGCCACGTACAAACATTCGCTGTCACGTCAAAGATAATGTTGTCAGTATATTTTACTGATATGAAAAATATTTTCATAAGTCAGGTTTAGT
>JAGVSQ010004667.1:0-18947 GCA_022683975.1 Rhyacophila evoluta | reverse complement strand
TCACATTTTATTTTGGTTATTTCTTGTCTTTCATTTGGTATTAGGTACATTGTGTGTGTACAGTTATTATTTTTTTGCTGAACATGGAGATTCTCGGTTAGCCTTTCAGTGTGACGACCTGGCACACATTTATACTGAACTAATTTTCCCATTTTGTAATGCAGAAAGTAAGAAAGTGCAGTTTTATAACACATACTATATATCAGTATCAGTATATTATTTAATATTTAGGAAACAATAGTTTTATTATATAAAAAAGAATATATATAATATTATATAGATACAAAAAGTTAAGTTTAACAAAAAGCATGTGAATTTACAGTAAAACCTTTTTTTTCAAACATGAAATTCGAAATTATCTATTTAGTTTCTAACTTTAGTTTTCATATGAAATACTGTACAATTAGAAATTATTGTTTAATTGTTTTAATTTTTTTAAATTGGCCATAAATGATAGATATATTTGGTCTATTCTATTTTGAATTATTTGGTGTTTTACTGTAATTACATTATATTATGTTTGAGCTGGCTGTAATCTTGCTTCATATTCATGTAACAATTTTTCGCACTTCTCATTGCTGTTTCATATCCCTGGGGTCATTTTGTATATCAATTAAATCTATAGCTCATCTATGTTTTTGAAGGTTATGTTTCCTTGGGAAAGGATTTGAATAAATGAAATTCATAGTCACATTTTTTCCAATTGTCTTTCATAAGTCAAACTGAAATACAAAACGAGACTACATGTATTTTCATTAAACTTGGAAATTTAATAATACCTCGGGAGATTCTAAGAATGAGGAGATACATTTAGAGTTTTTGATCTAATCAACATGAAAACGAAAACCCTTCAAAATAATAAATTGATATATATATATAAATGTGGATATAGATCATTCATGGTGCATATGTTACCATCATGAGGTTTATCAATACCATTTCATCTGGACATCCATTTGTGTGGGCATGTGGTAGTTTGCGTGTCGTTGTCTGTGTATTGTACGCGGGGCCGGTTGCATTGCAGGGCGTGGAGAGCAGGGCGCTACTGTTCCGTGTGCGAGCGATGCTTCATGGGGCGCAAAGGAGCCATGCGCCTCGTCATTTGCACTCACTGCGATCGAAGATTCCACCAAGGTCAGTCTTTGCTCCCCCATCATCATCCCCCGCATGTATCGAGCGCCCCATCTTAACTATAGCTATATATTGTGCATATGTTTCACTAACATATTTTGGTCAGGTGAGATCTGATGTGAGCTAGTTTGCACCAATATTACTATCAACTTTAAAATTTTAATTGAAAAATGGTAAATGTGCATTTTATTGCCTTCGGATTTTAGTTTTATACAAAACTTTAAAAGCATATAAATCTTTTTCCTGTTTATGGCTTCACATTCCTTATCATAGGTGTTCTGGTAGAACATAACGGTCAATTCATTATACGTATTATTTTCTTTAAGAAGAGAGCATCATGTAATATAGTCACCATTTCAGGGAAAATGTAATTAAAGTAACTGAAATACGTTCGCTCATATGTTATTATTTTAAATATCGTATCTTATCGATCCCATTTATTTTAAAATTGATGTTGCATATGGTCCTATACCGAAAATGCCAACAAAAAGTATTTAACACGTTGACTGTAATTTTTGATGATTCCGGTCTAAAGAGCCAATTTAATTTAATCATGTTATATTATTATAAACTTTAATAATACTACATAGTAGTAATCAAAAAGCTTAAATTATAAAGCTTTGTATAATTGTATTTTTGTTCATTTAAGCGAAACCTGATATTTTATTTTACTATTCTGAGGCCATCTATTCATATTTACACTGTTATGCTACGAATTTCCTCGTAGCTTTACAAATATGGCAAGTAATGAAGGGACGAGATAACTCGTAGTAGGCGTCATGGGCAAGTAAACAACCCATGAGATATCTCATAGTTGGCAATCAACGTGTTAATGAATTTTCTTTCGTCACATTTCATTATAGTTGAATAAAAGATTGACAGCCAATGTAATTGCATTTTAAATTATTTTAATGCAATTTTTTTGCCATCCACATCGTGATTTTTATAAAACTGATCATTTTGTATGTTTGGACTAAATCTTATATTGCTCATGATTCTACTCTTTTTTTAATAATTTACTTTATATTGCTATGCTCACTTCTCTCCTCATTTGACGATCAAAATATATTATAAGTGTTTGTTTTTGGGTGTTAACATGGGTTGTTTTATATATCAATATTGCCGTGTCTTATTTACTACACACCAAAGGTACCTACAGTTAGTATCATCAAGCAAAAATGGTGGCTTAAATGTCTAACTGATAATTTAATTATATATTATTGTATTGATATTGTTCCAAGGATTATAATATAAGTCTCATTCAAACTGGTCATAAAGAATATCTAAATCCACAGCATGAGTGTGATCATATTTATTATTAAAAGGCAAATTATTAGTTTAATTTATAGAACACGTATGCAAGTCATCCTTTAGTATTAAATAGATGTAATAACATAAAATATCGATATCTCTCTAAATATATTTCATATATATTCAGTGTTTTTAGGAATGTTCCTTTTTTATATTCTAACATTGTGAAGAAAAATGAGGACAATAAATATTATATTTGACTGTTGCTACTGTGCCACAGTGCCGATTTAATAAGTGTATGTAGAAAAAATGTCATATAATTTATGATTCAGAAATATTCGGCCCTCATGTTAACGACAGATTTTTGCTGAAGGGTATCCTGGTCTAATGGCTTTATTTTGTTTACAATTTAGACATTGTCGAATGCTTTTAACAATGACTGGTGCTTGCCAAGATTTTTGCTTAAAATTATTTATAGTCACTATTACCAAACAGTTTTTTTTAAATTCTGTGTACTTGCTTAATCTGTATTTTATTAATTACAACACACAGAGTTCAAGCAAAAAGAACTTCAATGAAAATTGTTTATAAAACATTTATACTTACCAAAAATGCTTGGCATTTTTAATATAATACACCTTATTTCAATTGACATTAAAAGGGTTAAGAAATGTTTGAAGCATAAAAAATGTGTATATTAACGAAATAAAGTGACAATGATTACAAGCTAATAAAATTCATGTTAACTTTAAGAGGAGTAATAATGATACTGATTGTGATAAGTTTAAGAGATACAGTTTAAGAAGTAATTGAAATTGTGATTTCTGATATTTGATTTCTTAGTTGTGAATTAAAGGTTCATTTATTTGTTTAGATCAATTAATAGATGAAAATAATAAGTTTTGGTTGGATTGCTTTCAGAATGCGTAAGGCAGCAAGGAAAGCAGTTCGACGTGCTAGATTACACTTGCAATCCATGCCGGCGGGGCGGCGCGACACGAGGCCAAAACAAGAGAGGGGGAGGGGGCGGACAGCGTGGCGGGGGGCGGCGGTCTGCCAAGCCTCCCCCTTCACCTCCTCAACTCTTGCGAGACGGTAGCGACCGCAGTAACACTAATAATGCCGACTCAGACCGCAGTGTTGCTGCCACCGATCATTTTGCTGATTCCTCTTGCGCCAATGACAGGACAGAACCCGAAGATGGCACAGTCAACCGCCGGGATCCACCCTCATCCTCTGGTGAAGATGATTCAATACGCCGTTTTCCGTCAGTAGACCCTCTCCACCGACCTAACGTTGCCTCACCGCCTCCTGCCGCAGTGGATATTCGTATTAGCTCACCTTCGAACCCCATTGAGGATGTTGAAATGGAACAGTCACCTGAAATGGCGGCAGATCCCCTCCGGAGTGCTGAAGACGATATCCCTCTCTCTGCAGTTGTCAGGCGACGAGATACTGCAGAAGCAATGAACATAGATTTTGTGGACGGCGGGCCAACGGAGGATGGTCGGAGTTTTGCTCCACCAGTGGAAGATGCAGATGGTGATGTTGATGTGACTTGCGATCCTCTCGCTGATGACCCTAATGCGACTCATGATCCCCTTGCCGGAGAGGAGACTTGAAATACTGTGAAATAATCATTTGTACATATTGTTCAGTCGCTTTTCTTTGAGGGTGAATATCCCAAAGATGAGGGTCCCTCGAATGTGACGAACGCAGCGAGTTAGGCGCGTGCGTTTTTCTATCACGAATGTATGTATATTGTGTAGCGGTGCAGGTGAAACCTGTTTCCTTAATTTTCAGCTGACGATGTAAATAATATATTCCGCCCGACGGGGCGTCTGCAATTTTATCATTGTAAAATACCCTTCCATCTCACATTAAACGGTTCAACACACCGAGGGACGGAAGGCAGAGCCAGCTTGAACTTTGCTGCTCAAATCGAAAGGCGATTCCGTCGATCGAGTGTCCGCTCACGCAGACAAGACAGGGCGGGGTGGTCTTGTTCGATAGCGTAGGTGTGCGCTATAAATATTAGTTTGCACTAAGGGCCCTAACACATGCCTCCAAAAGTGATCGATGTTCCGATTCGTTTTGAAGCATATATTTTTCTATTCCATGAAGTGTTATACTTTATTGTGACTGTATTTTTCAGCAGATCTTTGATTTCTTTAACTTTACCGGTCAATTTATTCATTCAATAATGTTGAATTTTCTTGTTCCGTGGTTGGTGACATTTCTGAACCCGTACCACACAAAAGTTGAAGATCATTTCTGCTGAGTCCTTTTTTCATTTCAATGAAACTACTTTTGCGAACTCATTATCTCGTGATTGCATCTCTCATTCAGCCGGATCCTGGAATATCTGTAGGATGTAGTTTATTTATCCTGAAAGCCTGAATTGTAAATGTGAAACTGAAGTGAATTATCGAAAATATAGTTGGTTTAATAATGGAAATCAATAGGCAATTATCTTAAGTGAATATTTTTAGTGAGACTTCAAGAAATGGTTTGAAAATTGTCATTCAACCTACTAATTGTAATGACTGCGAGAATCGACTCGTATGATTTTTACAATGTTCACACCGATGCAGAATTTAGTGATCAAACATCGATTTCAGCTTTACTATATCATAAAGAAAAAATTAAGCGTTTATTTTATTAATCTCGCAAAAACAAATCAGTGCAGTTTCAAACATGATGCAAATTTATACTGGTTTTAGACTATTTTTAAATACCTGTAATCAATTAAACTAAAAGAATTTGTAATTTGGTATTGCCCTTATTATATTTGTTTTTTAAATGTCATTTATTATTTCATTTTAAAATGGTATGGCCTTTATAAATTTGTAATTTTCAAGGTTCTCGAGTAGCAGGGTTAATTATCAAAAGTATTGACACCAGTAAATATTAATGGTTTATGAGTTTTTGAAACTTACTTATTTAACATTGCACGAAAAAGCAAAAAACACAATACGACATCACATTTCACTGAAGAACATTCAATTGAGTTTGTTTTATGTCGATAACTTATATTAGAATCTCATACATATATATGTATGGACATTTTCCAGCCGGAACCGTTAATAAACACCAGGTATCGGGTTCTATGTGTTTTTTCAGGAGATGTATTGAATGAAGATGGGTTAGTGTTCAAGCATTTGAGCAGAAATATATCCTGTGGTTATGTGAAATATTCCAGAATTTTGCTATGAGCATAGTGAATGCCTAAATTATATAAACGAATCAAACAATATCATTTGAATGAAAATTGTAAGGCTATGTTTTTAGGTAATTGTCATTGAATAGGTATTTCCCAAAGTGTTATCGTTCACGCCAAATCTTTTGTTTATTTGTTAGGTGAAACTAATTTTGTTTATATCATAGTTTGACTACCGACTTGGATGGAAATTTAAATAACGCTTAGGTCTAAATCATATTGAATCAATTATATTGTTATCTTAAAACGACAGTGCAATTAATTTGAAAATACTTTTGTATATAATATTTCATTTAGTTTGAATTACAATTATAATCACCTTTCATACTATTTTTTCATTGGATCACGGCAGCTTTGCTAATTGGACGTGTACTGTAAATCTCATATCAAGTTGGTGTTAATATTACAAAATGCTAAAGATATATTTTCATTATGAATTTCCTATATTATAAAAATAGTCGTAATAATTTAATTATTATTTCGATCGATTATTTTGTATTAACATTTACTAATTTATATTATTATACACATATAAAGAGGTCAGTAGCCGTTTCAATTTCTCTTCTAGGACTAGATCGAAGTGATGTTGCTTAGTTAACATTGCATTTTTAAGTTAACACTACAATTAATGTATAAACATTGGCAACATTGAAAATATATAATGAACATAAGTTTTCACAAATATTTCCGTGGGTGACTGCAAAAATATATTACACACAATTACATCTATGTAAGTTATGCCAAATCTATAAGATGTCAATATTCATTCAGTAAATATAACGAAATAAGGTGTGTAATTGTAGTATTTTTTGTCTGGGTTAGTTTATGAAGATATCTTTTGAACTTTTTTACTGATTCGGCCTGGTAAAGACAATCACATGTTATCATTTCCCTTGTCTACTGAATTAACGGATTTGTGTGGATATATCTGCTTTGTAAGTGGAATTGGTTTTAAAAACTGATTCTTAAATAATCCAGCACAAAAAAAAAAATAATCGTACTGTTACATTTCACTTTATTCCAGTGTTGAATGTTCAGGTATAATGCATGTTGTGTTATATGTATAAACTTGACAAATTTGTGAAATGTCAACAATATTTCTGAGCTATGTGTTCAACTGTTCTTTTCTGTTTGGGTTATTTGAGGATAGTTAGTAAATCTATTTATTTCCATGAATGGTAAATAAACGTTTATAATTAATCAAATAAGTATAGATTGGACATCTATTGAATATGCATTGTTGCTGCTACATCAAGAACTAAATAATGTATAATAATGAGAGAGAATCGGTTCTAAGCTAACCCAATAAAAAACGTCTAATTTAATCTATGAGATTTCATTGCATTCCGGTATATAATGCTAAAATTTCTGGAATTAGGCAGGTTTATGGGTTAGGCAAAACATACATATTGCAGCTGATAAACAATTGAGTTGGCATTTTTTTTGTTAACGTGTAAATATTTTATTGTATTGATTTTTGCCAAATCAAATTTAATAAGCGAGAAAACAGCTTGGTGATAGAGCCTAAAGATGTTGTATTTCTTTTTATTTAAGTAAACCTTTTCGCATTTTTTTTAATTTCAATCATGTGTTTAGGAAGTGCATGTATTTTGAATGTTTATTTGATAAGAGTATCTGTGCATATTTTTTTTATATATATATCTAGATCAAACAATCGGAATTTCTGTGGGCTCATGTACTCATCATGACATATATTTAATAACTAAACAAAAAGCATAGGTCTGAAATTTAAATGAGTAGTTTTAAGGTGGATATTAAATTATTTATGTTCGATGATGCATATAAATATAATAATAATTAGAGAAATATGTACACTGGGTATATGGTGACTAAATAAGTTTTTTCTACTTATCTATTTTTAACGTTAAGTAGTGTTATGTTTTTAGCGTAGTGAAATCATCGAAAGAATTTCAGAAATTATATATCCAATATTGATTTTAATATTAATTTCTTCGTAAAACTTGTAAATAGTATTTTGGCTTACTACATGTGTAGGAAGAAACCTGTGTATCCGTATAAAATATTAGAATAGTCAAAGTAATTGTGACTTAAACTATCAGAAAAACAATGATGTCAGAAGAAAATCTAAATCAAAATACAGTGATCATACAAAATCTGTTGTAAAAAATCTTCAATGAAAGAAATAAATTTTAATTCCATACTGCAAAATAACTCTTCTTGGTTTTCTTTGGCACTATTTTGGTTTACAATATTTTCATTAATATGTACGAGAACTTCAAACTATCATTTTTTAAACTCACCCAAAAACTAATAATAACTATATGCCAACTATACAACCTACCTACATCTGAAAATTTTCCGCGAACATTTGTGGAGAGGATAATTCGCTAAGATCAAAAATATATTTACATCTAGAAGCATCAAAGGTTGAATGAAACAAATGACATGTGTGTAAGAAAAGGATAATTTGAAGTTCTGCTGTAATTAAATATAAACTGGCACTTGTGGGGGAGGTTTAACTAAGTCCTTGTCGACCTTACAGTATTCAAGATAAACCATTTAATTATTAAATAATTATAAATTCTCTATTAATATCTTAAGGTGTAAAATATATTAATGTTTTATTAAACAGTTTTAATTTCTTCTCCCTCATTCAAAAATATTATCTTTTCTAACATTATAAATTGTTAAGTAACAAAGCAATCAATATTATTTTATCTTTATAATAATTAATCGAGAATTGTATTGAATTACCTACACTTTGACTTAAGTTAACATTGACAAAAACTCTTCTAGCAAACAGCTCAAAGCACTCCTATTGTTTCTCAACTTTTAGTTGTATCAAAAACATGTTGAATGTTATTTTTAGAATAAAATATCATGAACTAAATTAATTTTTATTTTTTCAAATATTAAATGAGTACTTCGAGGACTAAAGCCGACCAAAACCGGACTGCCGATTTTTATGTATTAATAATTATAGTGAAATGTTTCAGATTTAAACAAGGAGTTGACTAACAGCTGTAAATATACTAATGTTCTATAATTATAATTATAAAAGATTATGCCGTAAATCACTATTTTTGGTATCTCTCTAAAAGGTAAGTTTTCATATCTGATTCAGCATCAGCTAAGGATCAATTGACATTGATTTGTTGATAAGAAACTGAGAAATTTTCGGCCGATACAAATCCTTTTGACTAAATGTTAAATTTCAAAAATATACTATTGTTATGATTAAAATAACGGTTTGTGTATAACGTTTTGGATAGATCTGCATAAAATGGAACATTAATCGGTAGTATTTGCTTAGTAAACTCCATTTAACAGCAACTGTTTGATTACATCAAATTATAATTTCGTTTGATGTGGAGTGTTGCTTAATAAATTATTTTTACCAAGAATAACTAACCTTTCACCGTTTGCTCAATGCATTGGTATTTACGTCTAACATCCAAATAAAGTATGCTTCTTAAAAATTAACTTGGAATTTCATCCCATGATTTGCTTTGGAGACGTTAAGTGAAAACGTCTGGTGTAAGTATATATTGTAACTGAATTTTATTTTTATTTACCATTTGATATTATATTATAATATTAAAAAATATTTTTAATGATTTAAAAGCTTGCCATGTCCGCTCTGAAAATGTCCTTTACAGAAATGGAGATTACATATTTTCATAATGTGGAGACACACTTGATTTTTATTAACTATACAATAGCCTATATCAATTTTTATGAATATCAACTCTCAACAAACCTGATGACTGATGAACTAGTTTTTGAGTAAATTCGAATTTCGAAAATGGAATATTGAAATGACCTTTCTATAGTCTAGATTTGAAATTCTTATAATTTAAATGAGTGTTTTGATAATTTCATAAATATACGATTTTACATACCAATCTTGCTTGATGGTTTTGGTTGTAAACTATAAATTGGACTTGTGTAGAATTGAAAGTATGATAGAAAAAATGCACAATGAAGTTTATCAAATTAATTTCATTTGTAGGGTTAGGGTGCAGTTTGTTTATCAAATCATACTGACTACTGTAAAATTCATCAATAATTAATGCAGAAAAATGAATGAAACACAGAGATGGAATATGAAAACTATATTTATTGCAAGGCACATTTTGGTTTCATATAATGTGTGCAGGTTATTAGAACCGGTATAGATTTCGGAGTAATCAAAATAAAAATGTTTGCGATATACTGCATATCCGCAAGTGTGCGTATAACTTTTATCAAAATAAATGAATACAACCATATAATATTCAAAAGCTAAAAAAAAACAGGCTTAACCAAAATAATAGTGTCATTGTACATAAAGATCGTGTGATATGCTAATTCGTAAACCTTTGCGGAAGTAAATTTTGTGATAATTATTTTGAACAAACGAAAAAACAACTATTGGTAAAAAAACCCAGTACATAGGTGTAATTTTCTAAAAATAAACTTGTGCAAATTATAAATTTAAATCCATGCTGCAAGCTTTAGGATTTATATTGTCGGAATACTATCACTGAAATATCCGCTAAGTTCAGGATATTAAAAAAATGAAATATAATATAGATATGAAAATGACTAGACAATGCGACAATTGGACAGAAACTTTTTTTGAACATATTACGACATAGATATTTTTAAATTATATAACTAACTGAAATGTATTATTTTAAAACAACAAGTCATTAATCATGTGCCTGCATTAAATCATATCTACACTAACCATTTCCAGTTTTAAACAATTATTTTAGAGATATTATTGAATAATGAACTATTTTTTAATCAAATGAATCCATATTTAAACTGAATATAATACCATAGCTGTTTATTTAAAAGAAATATTTTTCAATGACGTTGTAAAAATGACTTGCCAAAGAAAGCTGCAAATTAAATCGTCGCTGCATGCTATTTACCTTCAATGTATCAATTTTGCGAAATTGAGTTTTTGATGTCAAATAAATGCTTGATCTTTTCTCTCCTATGCTATCTTGTTTTGACTGGAAGTTAATTCAAAAAAACAAAATCTACAATGTGACATATATTATTTTAAATTCAATGATGAATATTATCTCCAATGTGCAAAACAACTAACAACAGTGTTGAATTACATCACACTCTAGGTATGCTTAGTATCTATGATTTATTTTTTATTAATTCAAGACTGCGATGTCGTGATATGCATATAGCAGGTTTTGAAGAAGCAATAAAAATATATCCAATTGCAAAAACTGCGAAAAAAACATACAGGTTTTAAGGATTTTAACCTAAAAAGTATTAATATTTTTTTCTAATAAACTATTGTTATTTGTTGAAAAATTATTTATTTAAAAAAAAAATAAGAGTTTTTTGTGTCTATCTCTTAAAGATGGTTTTGGCACATTGGAGGTAAGTGGCGTGAAGCGATGATATATTTCCAATGTGAGCTGCACTCCAGTAGAGGAAAAGGAGAGAGGACTTAGTCTAGCCAGTTTTTAGAAAGGAGATTGGCTCATAATATTAGTTACAACTTAATTAACAACATTCACAAGCGATAATAACATATAAAACAGCAACAATAACAATAAAATCATAAAACATAACTTTCAGAATGTTGACAAATTAAAAATAGCAATTATAAATGAATCTAATTTAACAAATATTGATTACAAATTAGGAAAAAAATATAATTCTTAAACACGACTTGCATATACTTTTATTATTTTGCATACAAATATAAAACATACACTGTTTCTCTCAGAATATTTATTGTTCATAATATATGGATATCAAAGTTGCTATTAAAAATTGGCACATTTGTTACAATAATCAAAACGATTCAAAGGTGCTAAGCACGCAGTGATTTAAATGAATATTACAATTTTTTTCAAACAATTGAGTTTATTTTATTTTTCGGTATGTAAATATGTCATTTGAAACATGGAGCATAATCTCATAGCATGTAATTTATTTTCTAAATATATGAAAATATAAAGCCTTAATAATTATATAAACTGACTGGGGTCTTACAGCAATCAGTAGTAAAGCAAATAAAATGATAAGGGGCTTAATATTATTAGTCTAAATACTAATTTTAACTTGACATACTTTCAGTTACAGATATACTTACTAGTCAGTCATGCAACAAAATGTTGAATTGAAGAAATAAACGTGAGATTACTAACAAATGTGGAATACTAGAGAAGTATATTATTATTATATTAGAACATTTCTCGTAAGACCAATAAACAATACAAAAAATTAGGTTAGAAAAAATCATTTTCTTATAAACGATAAACACTAGGTAATTAAAGAAATATGGAGAACATTGTCAAAGAATTTATCATTTTCTGTCCGGAATAAATCTATCATATTCATGAATTTGCAATCTTGATTAGTCTTGGTTTCTTGGAGATCTTCTTGGTATCCTGGACAGCTTTGGATTCATCTTGGATTGTAATTTCATATTGTCTATTCGTCATGTGATTAGCTCATTTGCTACCTTCTAATTAGATATATATTTATACAATATATTGTCTTGGGTTTAAATCTTTCTTGATTATGGCAAAACATTTGATTTTTTTATACCCCAATAAGATTAAGTGGAATCTACGAAATTATAATATGATATTACAATATGAAATCTTTTATGGAACGGGATAGAAATATGGCTTTCACAATATGGGGCATTATATTTCTGAATGTAAAAAATAACATTTTTATGTTGCAGCAAATTTTTAGACAGTATATTAGTTTTAAAATATGTATATGTTAATTCCACTAATTAATGTATCACTGAATGCACTTTCAATTATTTAACAACAGTAGATGCAAATATATATATTTGGTACGCGAGATAAATACAAAATCGGTGGAATTAGAGTACTCATTGGATGAACAATATGACAATCTATATCAATATTTAATGAATTCATGGGTCACAGCATACTTTCGATAAAATCATTCATTTTATATACATTTAATATTACATATTCTATTAGAGTATTTGGATAACTTCTATAACAAAGAGAAACTCAAGAGTATTATTAAATTTATGATATAATGATAATTGTGCATATTACATACTAAATTACTTTAATTTTGACTAAGCATTGTCTTTTACATTCTACATCGTGAAAACCTGCCACTAGTATAACCTAATTATTAGTATTTTTTAAAGCCTCTTCATTTTAAAAGATTACTAAATGAACAGTATGCAATATGCTAATCTTTAATTTGAGCGATGAGATATTGTTTTCAACATGTGTATTTTTGAAATTTCTCAACCCTTGGATTGTTAAAGTAAATTCCTGAGATATTTTCAAAAATCATTCATGAAATTTTTTTTGCATGTTTATTTAAGATTATTTAGAAACATTTATTTAACGGGAACACAAATTAAATCAAATATGATTTATTGAATGGTAATATTCCCTTTTCTTTGGAGTAGACATACGAATAAAAAAAAATATATGTTTATATCGGACGTTTTAAAAATAAATGAACACACTATCGATACTTTTTACAGCAGAAAAAATCTTCATTTTATAAAATATTTAATACACTGATAATTACAGTGGTCATATAACAGGACAATAGTTGATCAATGAGGGAATCTGCTGAAGAAAGCTGAATGTGCTAGCACAAGTCATGTATCTGAAAATTGGAGTTGCAGTTTATACCAAGTTTTCTTGTCCTATTTGGTAAGAGATTCAAAAAAAATTTTGGATAGTAATATTTATTAATTGAATATCGCATACAAGATTCCAATTCCACTTTTTGAAATAGGTACAGTCACATAGACAAATGTATTTATTCAAAGTTTTTTGTTAGTAAGTGGTTACAATTAAATTATTTCTCAAGGTAAGCTGCAAATGGTTACCCTGGTAATAATTTGTGGCAAGTTTTCATGACACATTTAAATATTAAAATACAGTATAAATGTTATTTATTATAGTTTTGAAAACATTTGACATTAATCACTCTCATGCCTAATCGCCGATATGGACAGAAATGTAAAGGCGTTTTGAAGATGAATCACTGGTATGACAGTAAATGCAAGATTTGGCAATCTCTCATTTCTAAATTTTCGCAATGCGTTAATAAGCAAAGTGACATCGGGTGAGCTGGCCACTTTGTAGAATATTCTGAGGCCTACTGTAGCCTCATTTTGATAGTCTCGCAGCAGCTTCTTGGTGCAGTACTCCAGAATGTGGATGATCTCTGCTTCAGAAATCTGCGATGCTAAGATTTTGTGCGCAAGGAAGGACTCTTCACTTTGGAAAGATAATTGAGAGGTGGAAGGAGAAGAACCTGAAAGCAAAGCATTTTAAAATTCCATAATAATATCTGATTTGAATGTAAAGTGTATAGATTTCCAAAATGTAATGAATTATTTTGATAGATTGTATGATAATTCTTATTATCCAGAAATATCTTTGTTAACAATTTATAGTACAATTGTGTTAAGTAGATGTCATCTTGTCATAATCATGCTAGTGGTAAACAGATTAGATTATATATAGAACAAAAATTCAAAACCAAAGGATAATTAATATAATATATTTGTGTATATATATTATATATATACAAACTAGTATATTCACTAACCTGTTGCTACATAGCAAACAACTGCAGCAACATTGTTTTCATAATTCCACCGCCTCCTAATGGCAACCTTGTATTCACCAACATGGCATCCGGTCTCTTCATCTGTAAAGTTTATCAAATTAATAGCATACACGCCAAAATTATAAAAAAATCTTGACTCTTCTATGCACACAATAATCGAACTCTATGAGTTCCTTTAGTTCCTAAAATTCTGTATCCATTCAAACAAGAGTATATCTAAACCATCTCAGTTATGTCTCCTGAGACTCTCTCTTCTTAACTCTCTAACCTGTAGATATCTACACTATGGTCTGTCCACAGAAATTGTCTCCATGCTATTTTTCATAAATATATATATATATGTAAGATTAGAGATTGTGATCGAGAATTCTTGAGAAATTTCAAATATTTGTTTTGAAGAATCGCGTGAGAATGTAGACAATTTCAAAATTTTTGCTTACTTAATATATTGGACATTAAGCAACGTTAATTTAATTTGATAAAAAAAGAACATTCTGAAAACATTTCATTTCGGGCACTGCACATTCCACCCACGACCTCGACACCGATCATATTATTTTACTGCGATTCGGTATTTGACAGGCGAAAAAATTGTTTTCAATTTTTTTCTTTAAATTCGATAATAAATACACATTTGGATTTTAAAATATTGCTTCTCAAATTCATAAAATAGCTAACTTCAACACTTCAAGTAGGAAATATTTTAATGTGGCCCTCGGTCAAATTATCATCTGCAATGTGTCCCGACAGCTAAAATATTTACCCAACCCTGATTTGTATTATTTGTTGACCATTTATAAAAGTTAAGCATCCTATTATTTCAATATTCCATATTCCAATTAAATAACAAATACATGATAAATATAAAAAATATTAAAAAATAAATGAACTGAAATAAATAAGAAAAAGCAGTTACATTCGAATCTGGAATTATGTCGGTGAGCCCACACATGCCATTCTAGAGTGGCATCCCTGGGCAGTCGAGGGACAACAACATAGTCCACAATAGCATTATTTGTTCTCCGTTCCCACTGACGGCGAGCTTCTCCAATCAATAGCGGATGAGTCAGATAGCAAACAGCCTGTTGATAAACATATTTCAATTAGATACATCACCAACTAATAATATGGATTGGCATAAAATCACATTTCTAAGCTATTATAATTCGATCCAGTCAAGGTAATATACATGTTTGCATAAGAGGACTGTCTATTAACTGGTCAAGTGCTGATGACTCTTATAACACGTTTTAGTATATATTTAAGCCATGACGTTATTTTAACGTAATCATCTTATCAGATTTAAAAATTTGAGCATAGCTATATTATATTTTTTCAGTTAGCAATGAGCATTTTCAACTGATGGTTTTCACCATTTATATTAATATTACCTGAACAACATCACGTATCTGTGTCTTGGCATCCATCGCATTGAGTAGTCTTTGGACATGGCGCAGGGCTAGACGACATTGAGCTCTACCATCGCTATCAGCAAGAATCATACTTCCAGGCACTAATGGAATTTGACCAGCTAAATATATTATATCCCCCACCTAAAAAGAATAATTTTAATGTAAAAAAAACCCTGTAGAATAAGAATCCAATATTATTTGGGTTATTAAAATCACAGTAAATGGGTCATGTTCAACAAACGGATGTCCATCAATCAGCATAAATTACTCATCAATGAAAACCTCTAGCCAGAAAAGTATTGGGAGACCTAAGCTGCAATGGTAAGTGGTGTGATAGGCGATGGATTTGAAACATGTATTGTGGACTGAAAAAGTAACGCGAGGGAGAGCTTGAAATATTGAAAGATTTTTAGAAGGACATGTTTCTATTTATGTTGAATTAGCATAATTCAATAGAAAGTGTCAATCTTTTATGGAATTTGATTACACATTGCGGTTATAGTTGTGAGATGTGGATTTGTCTGGAAGTGAGAGTCAAAGATAAAACTTTGGAATAGATATAAGGATATCTTTTATTTGTTTAAGTTAAGATATAAGCGAACTGAATTGAATTCAATATTTTTAAAGATAAAAAGATCAGAAAACTCACTCGAACAGCTTGACTGTAAGGTCCAATGTTGGCAGGCGCCCAATGTGATATTCCCTGCACGTGCATGGTGTGTCTGTCCCTCTTGTACATCTCATCAAATTCTAATCCATCTTTGTTGGGCCACTTATGAACGACGGCTTCTAGAATTACTCCAATGTCTTCTGGAAGAGGGCATTGCACGCATACTCGTGCTGGAGGATCGGGGATACTTAAAACTTTAACATAGACTGCATTCAAGTCAGCATAATCTTCCATACTTCGTACGTAAAGTGTCACCGAGCATATATCAGATAGAGAAAGATTCCGTGAGGCAAGATGACCTGTAAAAGATGACTTAATAGTTAAGTATTTATAGACGAAGGATCTTGGGGCTATCAGATATAAACTGGCTTTGATTATATAATTATGGAGTTTACACAGTGAAATTAAGCGTAGTTGTGGATGTTGTACCAAAACATTAAACAATTATTAGAGAAACGAGGGTTAAATCACTTAATGCATACGATGGAAAATAAATGGAGATAAAAAATAAAAATATGCGCATTATCCATATGGTGTTTATTTTATGTGGTGAAAATAGTTATTTTTCTGTTTGTTTAAAATATTGGTATAACATTAATAAAATTTAACTTATTCCATAATAATCATTGTAAATTATATGTTAATTGAAAATCTAAAATATAATACATGATAAAATGGAGATAAACATCTCAATTTATTATAAATAAGCATTTATCGCTAATGTCGTAAAATTATATGGTCTTATGAAAATTTGACATTTATTTTCGCACCATCTTTCAAGTTACATGTGTTAGAAATTTGCCTTTATTCGACTAAACCTAAAAAATTATTGGAATACAAGAAAACTCGATTTTTCACTTCAATTTCCACCAAATTTGGCAAACAACAAAAAATCCTTTACGGTGTAAATGTTACATAATTTTGCATTTTTTCTCAAGTACCATTTTGAGTACATTGACAACATGAAGAGAAGTTGCAGTTGAGTTTTGGGAATGTTTTTCTTTTCCGGGTAATGTACGCGTTTTCTGGAATTTTTGGGTATTACCGGTGAAGCTTGTATATTCATGATGATATGGTACATTTTAAAATTGGCTTGTGAAATTGTTACATTAGCTAAAATATGGCGAGCGATTTAATACCGTACTGACAGGATACTATTGTTAAATGCACTATTTCTATTAGTCAATTTGGAATAAGTTGAAATGGTTGGTGACACTCATGGAATATTTTTTTTTTGTAAGTAACACTTTATAATAGTATAGGATTTTGAAATTGATTTTTATACTATTTTACATGCGATATGGATACCAAACAATCTTGTTCCAAATGTCGTTCTTTAAATTTTAGCATTCATAACTGATTTTCGTCAAGTTGTGGAATAAATTCACTTCAGAAATAGCCCCCCCATAGGTTTTTACTGTCTTCAATATACCGTAAAAATCACTAATGAAAACTAGACCATATTAATTTAAATATTCTATATTAAAACAACTGATATGTGAAGTGATTAAAAAAATAAAAAATTCTAGTGCAAAAGTAATATTAAAACAGAGAGTCAACAAGATTACCTACTACATAATTTTGTAACAGCGTTCTCCATGGCGGATTTGGAGTTTCCACCTTCGCCTACAATACCACCAATCCAATGCCATCCTGAGTTATTTGCAAATATGCATCCAGTGTCCTCGATGAGAGTCTTTTCACACTCATATTTGATGGGACTTGGAGGATTGGACATGTAGTTCCTGCTATTTGTACGTTTTCTGTGAAATCTTTGGTTCTCTACTTTTTCAACTTCGTTTTTACTGTCTATTGTTAAGCCATCAAGTCTTTGAAAACTTTTCGTTAATTGACCAAGATAGATCTTTTTATCATCACTCGAAGACAAACTGTTTTGTTTCACCAGTGTCGAATCTTCATTAGTATTATTGCTATTTTCGATTATTAATACAGATGGACAGGAGAATGTGCTGGCCAAGTTGGCCTTGTCTTCGGAGTGAGAGTCTAGAAGTGGATTCAATGCTGTGGATTCAGACATTGATTGTCGCCTAGCTTTCGAGATGTCTTCTGCATTTTCAAGTTCACTTTCGCTCAGTTCAATGTCACTAAGATCGCTGTAGCATGATTCGTTGAGGTCACTGATGTAATCGAGCGAGGTTTTAACGGCTGACGGCATCACATTTTGACTATTCTCTGTCTCAGATGATTTTGGCACTAGATGAAGTTTCAGAAAATTCATGTAGCCGGCGGGAGCGATTGGGTCATTTGAATGAACAACAACTTGAGTTTCATCACTGTAAAGTGAAAAAAAAACCATCATTAAGTTTTTTTGATACTAGAAAGAAAAGAATTACATTGGAAGAAAGAATTTGACTTGATACAATTGATTAGCTTCATAATGAGGTCAGAGTTTTTCTATATGAAGTGTATAAATCTTTAACATGTTACTTATTCTGATAAATAAGCTATAACACTATATATTATGAAGATTTGTTTATATAATGAAACAGTGGTAAATATAATGTAAAATATAGGAAAAATTAAACATGGTAGGTAGATAAAGCGAATACGGAATGGAGACATGTAATAAATATATATATTTTTTAAAACTCAAAAAGATTAAATTAATTATAGTGAATTCTTTTTGAGGAGATAGATTTTCGTT
>JAGVSQ010004666.1:3103-18951 GCA_022683975.1 Rhyacophila evoluta | reverse complement strand
GTATAAAATGTCTTAATATTAATTTCTGTGTTAGTGTGAGCACTTAAATGTGTGCACAGATGTCATGTGAGCACTTGTCATATGTGCAGTTGTCTGGTTACCTTATTTTCTTAATCACTCCACTTTTTTGTGTACAGTAAATTTTTATTTGAATAGAATTAGTCTGCAATAAGGTTCACAACTTTCAGTGTATTTATAGTATTGTTCGCTACAGAGTTTTATACAAGAAGTTCTTAATTAAAGTTATGGTATTAGATTATCATAGAAAAATAATTGTATTACTATTTATAGCCGGTATTCATATTACGTCAGATTTTTTATTGTAAATATTGTTATAGTATTTTTTTATTCAATTTTCTTTACATTATACTTACCGATAATCTAAATAGAACCATGTAGGACCCTTGAATAAATGATTATTCAGAAGCCAGAAACGCACATAACCACGATAACATTTAAATTCCTACTATTTTTTGTTTATGTATGGCCTTTTTTCTATATTTTTATTTCTGAATATTTGTCATGTATCGTCGTATTACTGGCAAAAAACGTTAAAGTAAAAAAGTGAGTTTTGAGGTAATCGAGTTTTAATGTTAGAGTCTCTCTGTTAAATGCATTTTACGACAATTTCTTAAGGTATAATGAATTATTTAATACAAATTGTCACATAATATATTTAGCAGAGATACTCACTTTTTTACTTTAACATCTTTTGCCAGTGATACGACGATATCATATTGTGTATGTCAATTTATTGTTTTTCTCGTTTTAAGGGAATAAAGGTAGTGGCTCTCCAAGTTTACCTCCGCGGTCAGAACACAAACCTCCGCCTGTGGTGGTCATCAAACGCGAACTAAGAGATGAAGACATGATGGATGAACTTGACCATGGGCACTCAAATAGGTATGTTGACTTAATTTAAATAACCTTTAATATTTCTAATTTCATGAAGTTTTATTAAAAATAAAATCAATGACAAACACTTTTTTGTAAAATTGTAAAAACACATGCATAAACCATGATTGAGGCAGGCACACATGAGCATGACATGTAACATGAGTCTATCGATCAGGCCGACAGTATGCAACAATCGACGATGACTGACTAATGTGTGACCTGACTCAATCGTAATCATCGTCATGGATTCAGTCATCAGATATCAGTTGGTACGATACGTCTTCGTTTCTAAGCAAAAAGACAGCAATACGTATCATATACCGTGTTTTACTTATGAATCACACTGTACTCTATTCTTCCTTCGAAAAACTTAGCATTTTTGCAAAAATAAAGAACCCGACAATATTATGATGATTTGTATCCTAAAATAAATGTTTTTCTATTTAACGAAATTATGTCCAGAACTTTATCTAGTAAACAGCCTCATACACCGAACTCTGTTTTCACGCGATGTTTTTTACACGCTTCCAAAATAACACGGTACTACATCCCGCATTTTTTTTTTAAATCCAGTAAACTTAGAAATTTGAAAAGAAATATTACACAGACCTTAGATATATCAAGTGATGAAAGCGACGTCCTACCAAATATGCGGAAAACGGGTTCGTTTATTGTCTGACAGTGAATAATCTGTGGTAAAAGTACAATATATTTTTTAATAAAATTATAATATGAATAACAGTAATGAATTTTATTTTTTTGATGTACATTGATTTTTATGTAATAAAACTTATCCAACACTATTTCATATTGATATACTTTTTTACACGGTATTGCGTGGAACGTGTACATCGTGTAATGAAAGCAGAACTAAATAAAAGCTTATAAAAATAGAGTTCGGTGTACTTATTATAATTTATGATTTTTCGCCATTAGTTGCTATTTGGCTTGTGAGTGGCAGAATAGACTACTATACTTTTTCAGATAAACGTTCGAGTTTTCTTATTTCCTTCATGATGTTGAGTTAATATGTTCTGTAAATAGGGATTCTGGAAGTTTAAGACAGCGACATACCGGCGATGGGAGAGAAATGACTGAGTCGAGGTCGAGGCTTGGTCTAGGACTGGCAGGGTACTCCCCGGACCAGTCCTCGAGTCTCGACTTGTACTACAACAGTAGGCCACCGTCGGAAACCACGCCTAACCATTGGAGGTAACGCACATATACTTCTCGCACATTTTATTTTAATTTTAACTACATTATTATTTTTAAATACGCATGGCCATGACAATATTTGAAAGGGTAATTTTACAATAGGTATATAATTAATTTGTTCACGATAATATCAAATCATTTCTTTAGTATTTATGCAAAATATCTTAAATCATCTTATTTTGTTAATTGCGTTATCATTCCTTCGATACTTTTGGTGAAATCTTCGTCAGTGTGAGTGTTTGTATTCCGTTGGGACCAATATATAAGCATAATGAAAATAAACAGAAAATAATATATTCGACGACATTTAGGATTATTAAATACGGATTTATTTTGCATTATAATATTCTGATTGTACTTATTGCAGTAGATATGTTAAAATTATAGTATTAGACGGCTAATATAATTGAATCTCATTTAATTGATCCTCGTTTGATAAATTAAAATGTCGTCGAAAAAAAATAAGTGTCTACATTTTTTTAACACGTTATGCTTTTTTTCACCAACGGAAGCTTTAAAATAATTTAAGTAAAACCTCGATATAACAGACTTCGAATATAACGGACAAAATATCTGTAAAGAAGTGATGTATGTGACGGAATGGTCAAGAATGCAGAAATACATTTAAAAGTTATTGATTTCTTTATAACAATGCAGAATACTATTAAAAAAGAAGTAGCCTGATAAAATGTTTTATAATTGTTGGAAAGAGATGAAGGTGATACTGTGTATCACATTATAACTGAAAGTGAAGAAGCAGATGAAGTTATGATGTTGAAAAGTTTTATAACATTTTTATAATTTTAGTCAGTTAATTATAAAATAAGAGCGCAGACAAAACTTTTCTTGAAACTAAACTGTACTGTGCCGTTTAATTTCTTAATGAAAAATGTGTTCAGACGAACCAATTATCATATAGCGGACTTTCGGCATTAACGGATAGCCCCTCAACCTCATTAGTCCGTTATATCGAGGTTCTACTGTACGTACAACTATTTATACTAAAAAAAATATGAAATTTTCCATTCAATTTATTATTAGATACGTATCTACATGTTGCCTGGAGTTGTATTTCATTTCTGTCTGGAAAATATAATGATCGTCCATTTGCAGAAAATTTACAAACACTTAAGCGTTCGTAAAAAGTTTTAACGATTGCCTTAAAAAGACGTACACTCAGCGTGCATACGGCAATAACGACATTAACGACATTAACCACAATTTGATCTTTCGATTTATCGTTTATATACATTTTATAATGCTGCCAACGAAGAATTAAATCAAGTTATTCTAATGTTTTCTTTAAAGATCGATTGATCTAGTTTTTAAGAATGTTAACTTTAAATATCACCCAACAAGTGCTTGTATATTATTTATTACAATATAACTTTTTAACTAATATTTTTTCGACAAATATAAATTTTAATTCATTAATAGTCGTCAATAGTTTTGTATTCCACAAGTATTATCCTAAATAGAGATATAAAACAGTAGAAAAATCATTTTTTCTTCTGAAACAAAACATTTATATTTATTTAAATTTAAAGAGAAATATTACAAATATTAAGTTAATATATAATAATTTTTTTAACAAAGAAAGTATCATTGAAATAGAAATGAAGTTTCTTTTAATTTCGTCTATAAATGAGATATTTTCTTTGATGTCCATACGAGACCATAGGTGTAGGTCTGGAAATTGTCGACTTCGACATTGTTTATCGCATTTTTTTTACTGCACACAATTTTAAAATAATTTATTACATATAATAGCATTATAATAAATCAAAAATACATAGCTATAGAACCTTTTCTAATAATTAATAAAATACATAAACACTACAATTGGACATAAAAGTTCCAAAAGTCTATGGCGTTTCTTCTGTGAGATGGTTGTAAAGTAATCAAAACGCAAAATTATTATTTTTATCTTTTAATATTGATCGATGACAGTATTTAATAGAAATAAAATAAGTAATATCGATGGCTTAAGGGGCAAGTCCATTTTTGAAAATTTTACAGGAGAATGTAAAAACTGATTATTTTGCTATTTGTTTTTGCGATTATATTTTTGAATAAAAATATACATTTTAGCGATTTATTCGAAGAGCTGCTTAGAAATGACACACTTTTGTTAGATCTGAATACAAAATATATATTTTGCAGTGTATGTCTTAAATCCAAATGAAGTTCTCAAATTTTCTTGGAACGTTTTCGATATATTTAAATAACAATTTGACATACATTACTGTATGATGCAACAAGGTAGTATTATTAAGTAATTTTCAGGTAAGCGTGGTCTTATCGACCTTGCGCTTTAAGCCATCGATATGATAGTTTTCTTCTCTTTTTGATTGTTATCAAATTTTAAAACGTCAAGAAACATTAAAATAAATTGATTTTTATTGCGGAACGTTTTTCACTATTACTAGTTTTTTTATGAATGTGTGTTTCATTGACTTTGGCATAAAATAAGAATATGTTAAAAGGAATAAGGAAAGGCGTGGTTGGGAAACTATTATGTTTAGCACCTACACCACTGGTTCGGAAGTGATTGTGTGGGACCCAAGCTCAATAATGTGAATGATCTGCTTTTGCAGCTACCAACCTCCGCCGCCAGTAATAACAGAGCAGCCCAAGTCAAATGTCCAACACTTCCAAGGGTACGAGCGCGGTTATCCCAAAACGTTAGAAAGCCTTGCTGAAAAAGTTCACTCATTTTACACGGGACCAGTACTACCTGCTCAGGGTTCGCGGAGACTCTCCGCAGGAGGCCAGCCCATCACATCCTCTAGGTTAAATTACATTTTTAAGAGCAGTGATCGTTACACCACAAGTAGTGTGCCCAGTCCAATAGACGTCGACAATAATTTCAAAAAATATCTGAACGTTTAATATGAATTCATTACGTGATAATTTGCTGTTACGGCTTAAACATTTACCAACATAACGATTAATCCTTATATCACGTAAACACCAATACATTTTATATTTGAATCATACTATCAATAATTCAACTGCTTTAAAACAGGATTTATATTATACGTTTAAAACTTTCATAACGTTTTTTTTTGGCTATTTCGAAAATTGATAAAAATACAAATAATCTACGCAATATTGTTCATAAACATGTTTATAAATCGGTGGTTAATACACTTGCGATATTACTTTGCACACGGTTTTTCAAAGTTTTGGTTTCGGATTTAGTTTGTTTCGTGTCAGAAAACTGGGCACGCCACTGCACTACACCCTCCCATACACAAGCCTAGCCATGATTAGCTGTTGTTCATTGTTTTTCATTTGATATTTTTATATGCACAAAAATGTTTTTAAAAAGTCAACGTAATGTTATTATTATGCACTATTGCAAACGGAATACAAACAAAGCACATTCAGCACTTGTACTTCACATCATCATTAGCAATTTATCATATTTTTATGTGAAACAGTATTGAAAAGGCAGTGAAAAATACTCTCAGTATGTCTTTCAAATGAGTAAATTACAATAAGAAAACTCTTGATTTTAAAATTTCGAATGAAATAATAAATATAAATGCTATTGTATTTGTCTTCATTGCCTCGACAATATTTCGTCGCTGATATTGCGGGTACACGTAACTTGATTTTTTGGCTTAAGTCACTTCATAAAGTAATATTTTATTTTTTACAGTCTCTCGCTTCATTAGCACGTTTTTGTATCCACACATATGTTTATAAAACGTGTAAAAATTATGTTTTAATACAAAAATTTGTCAATGATACAAGTTAACAAAAAAAAAAGAGTGTACGTGTTCTTGCAATATTGGCAACGACTTACTAAATTATTTGTAGCTTTTTTTTTTAAACTTAGATATTTTATTTTATTACAGGTGTTAACATACTACTAATGATATGAAAAATGGCATTTAATTTAATTTAACGAAAATTCTATGTAAATATTTATATGTTGTTGAGATCCATGTATTCCGGTTTTTAATGAAAGGGGTTAAATAAATAAGAGTATTTCACATTATAAAACATGTTGGCGCTACATTATCAAAAAAATGGATGTGCGAATAGTTATCATTCAGCGTTAACTCGGAGCCTTTTTTAATCCACATAATTCCATGTGAATCTAGCAAAAAAAATTAAATATTCGACCACGTATTGAATATTTACCATACTATTTACGAATCCGCTATACATGGACTATAATACCTCAATTTAATTGCAAATCTGTATTAAATTCAATCAATTTATCATACTAAATATTTTTTATTTATTAGAACGATGATAAATCTCGATAATTTAACGTCATTAATATAACACCTCGTGCGTGTTTTTACAACACTACGTGATTACATCGCATTTAAATCTACGAGTTTTTTCTCAATTTTGACACAATTTTTAAATTTCGGTTTAAGCAGTATGCAACACGATTGATTATTAAAAATACGGAATACGGTTAAATTTACTGAATTGTGGATTTCTATATGTTATTAAATGTTTGAATAATGCCATAAAAAAAATATTTTATAGTTTATATTCAATAAATAACAAAAAATATCGTTGACTTAGCTACAAAAAACAATAAACTAAAACGAATAATTTAGTCAATTGTTACAGTGTGAAGTTGAAAATTATCTAGGAAAAATGAGCTTTTAGATTTTTTTAACTTTTAGAAGCTTTTATTTAGTTTGCATGTAAATGTTAGACGAATCTGTTTAATATTAAATTGAATCAATTAATATGTATTTAAATTAAATTAGGTTTTCTTCAAATCAACGCATCATGCCGAGGTCGGGGTCTGATCAGCATTTACCAAGAGTGGAATATTCAGACTACACTTCGATTTCTCCTGCAGGAAGACATACCTTGCTACGATCAAGTCTGAAGTCAGGTCAGTCAAGTAAGGCGAACTTTTGTTTATTATCTCAATAATTTATATTCATTCACATATTTTTAATAACATGCAATATACATTTGAAAAACATAACGCGAAATTGGAAGAATATATTTGTTTATTATTATTCGCATATTTGAACTAATAAGCTAATTTTAAAACAATCTAATATTTGTTCGTCATTGATCTCCATATAATGTTTGAGTTTTTAGAATAGATAGTTATATATATTTCACTGTCTCACAGTTAAAACAGTTATTTAAGCTATGTGGCACGTCTTGTTTATAAACTACGAAATATATAGAGAAAACTACAAGGAGCAACATTTGTATACACAGAGAAAAGAAATAATAATTCGAACAAAAAGAAAAAGCTAGTACAAACTATGTCTTGACATTTTTAACCCATATTAGTTATCAATGAACATACAATTCTTCACATCGTGGCCAATATTTCAGGAACACGTAACTTGATTTTTGGTTTAAGTCACTTGGTAAAGTTTTTTTTTTGCAATGTCTTGTATCATTGACACATTTTTATATTAAAACATACTTATTACACATTTTATAAACATATGTGTGAATACAAAAATGTAGTTAAGATATGACAGATTGTAAAAAATAAAACTTTACTTTATAAAGTGACTCAAACCAAAAAAATGACTTACGTGTTTCTACAATATTGGCGACAATATGTAGATTTTTCAAAATACAGTGGCTGTAGAGCTCTAACTTGTAACCACCGGCACCGAAACATACACTTCACAATGGCCGAGTCTTAGCCTTAGAGTTTTACTATCATAATTTGAATTTAATGTTGTTACATATGTAGCAATTATATTATCACATGTTTTTTAAGGTTCGACGCTGTCTCGTTACAATCAAAGGTATGCAACGACTGGACCGGACTCCCGGGGACTGAGTAGCAAATACGTATCGCCCAGTGCTCTGACCGCGCAAGCAACTCTCACAAGAAGAAATCGAAGCTTAGACTATTCATCAGACACGGAGGCTACGTGCGGCTCTAGATCTAACTATTACTACTACAATAGGTAATTTACTTACTTACACCTGCTCACCGATCAAAGCTCATATTATATGATCACCGACTATGATATGTGTGCTGATGAGTAGTCGTGTTATTTGCATGGACGCAGTGAATTAAATAACGTCAAATTGTTCACTCATTACTATTCAATTATTTACACCAGTTTTTTAAATCACGAACCAGATACACAGAAAAAATGTAAACATTCGTGTGTGGATCATTAAAAATTGTGCGTGTAAAGACAAAATGTTTTGATTTATCACAAAGAGACGGCAAACTACTTAATGTAATTCCTTTTCAATATTGTTGTATAATATATGCGTGTGAAGTATGATAATTTATGTAAAATAACAACGACCCAAAACGGAACAATGCCTCGCGACGTACGCGCAATAAATTTACTACTAAACCTCCGAAATATTGAATTTTTTGGCCATGTTTTGAATTTTATATAATATTTTTAGCACGAGAAATCCACCTTCCGCAGCATTGAACTCAATATCTCGCACAAATACAATAACCGGCACAGATTTGGTCAACAAATTCAACTCTCTTCCCAGAGACACTAGAGCTTCCACAAGGTTTGTTACAAATTTCCATCCTTCAAAGCCCCATTTCTGTTTCCACCAAAACATACGCTCAATGAAATACTAGTATATCACGTCAACTATCGCCTTACTGTCCTCAAAAACTATGGTGCTGGTTCTTGAGTATTCGGTAATAATATATATTTGAAATTCAAATAATACAAAATCAAGATCAATTTTTGTAATTAGGTATAAAAATCATTTTATTATGTATGAAAAGTCAATAAATGCAAAATTAAAAGAGAAACAAAAGAGACGACATGTAGCCGCGTTGAATATTCCCTTACTTCTCCTTTGAGATATAATGCCAACATTGAAATCATGGAGGTTTTTGTATACAATTATTTTTAAATAAATAATAAAGGAGAAATATATTTTTTTAAATAATATATTAAAAATATATATAATTTAAGTACTGGTCACTCACTATCTACCACTGGGGAGTAAACGTTAAGGAGTTCTCGTAATAGTGTACGGATAATGATTATTAACAAAATTAAATTATTACAGGATGGCGATGGGTAAAAGGTTTGGTACATTAGATCGAGGAGGAATTTCTTCACTGCTGATGGATGACACCGATGGTAACTTGTCGGCGCCTGAAATGCCCCATCTTACTGGAAGAGGAGGACCGCGAGGTAATTATAAAACTGTATTATACAATATTTAACGATTCTTAAATTCTATGATTCAATATTGTAACCAAATAATCTATCGCTCTCTTGATGTCAAACAAGGACAGTTGATTGTTTTTAATAATCGAACCCGCACAAACATTTATTGGGGTGATGTTTCGTTTAAAATTTGTTGATGTGATTTTTATGTAGTTTTTCGCTAATATTGTAATACTATTTACTCGTTTTCAGACGAATATCGAGCGTGGCTGTCACGTACGCCTTCGACGAGTGCAATATACGAACAAATACGTGCTAGCCGAGACGTACTCAATCAACACAGGGCAGCTAGGTTTACGTACAGCGCGGAAAATATTCACGACGCTTTGAAAAATGTAAGTCCTCTCATTTATCACCCTATATCACTGCAACATTAGATCATGGAAACATTTATCGTAAAACGTTACGTATAAATGACGTACTTAATTATCATCTAGGGATCATTGATACTTCAAGTAGCCCATATGAAAACGTCACCATTTTATATTAAAATCAAAGCAATTATCAACCATTACATGTTATTATATATTGTACTATGGTTTCTCATAACATATAATTCTCAATAAATAAACATTCACACATATAAATTATTATATTCAGACGTTTTTAATGAGTAGAAATCTACCAAACATAAATTATATTTGTATTTATTACTTCCAAAAACTAATTATAGAATATTTAATAGATTAAAATGTAAATCATCGAAGCACATACTATAAATTCAAAATCATATAAATGGAGACATCTCGTTTATCTGTAATTATAGATACAATCTATTTATTATTCTTATGGGTCTTCCATATACACATCGGGGTGTAGTAGGCCTCTTACATTACCTTCCATGTTTCATGTTCCTATGTTACCTGAATCTATTTAATTCTAGAGCTTTTTTACAAGGTCTTCTTATAACGCTTTGTGTGAATATTACATTTAAAAAAAACCTGCCTAACAGTTATTTTTGAGACCGCTTATTATAACATATACATTGTCAAATAGTTTTCGTAATGTGGTAACTGTAGAAGATGAATTGTATGTGTTTTTAGATATATTAGAAGATTACGTCAATTCAATAAACATTTTAAATTGTAACAGGCAGTCTGAATAATTCTTGTATTTATTTTACTAGGCTGAAAACTCGGCATTTAGCTCGTCGTACGGATTGTACAGCAGTGGAAGATCAGCACTCACGGGAACCTTAGACAGAAACTTCACCGGAAGATCTACCACGCACACTTCCATACCCGCCAGATCACTTTCAACCCAGCATATTACATCATCAGGTAGCAACGAATACGATTGCATGTTAAAGAGAATAACTAACAGACTTTGTTACTATTTTTTTCAAATTTCCGAGAACTCGATGAGATATAATAACTTCCTTCAAGAAGCTTGGTGCAAAGTCAATTTCATTTAAACCCATCAATATTTGAACACATCGATGAACCGTTTGAAACTATGTAATTTTTTTATGATATTAAATATTAATACTATTAAAAAAACTCCCACAGGTATGATGGGGTCACCATCAGCCCGAAGAATGCGACAACTCTTGGAACTGGGAACGCGAACTGGAGTTGTAGGAGGTGCAGGACCCAGTCCCGTACCGACTCCATCGTCTACTCTTCCCAGAAATAGGCATGTCAATATAAACCCCGCAGGTGATTTTCACAATTATTGTTTTATTATGTATCTCATTTTTCCTTACTGATAACGAGTTGCCATTTCCAGATTCCATCACATATTCAGTTAGTATTATAGAAATACATATATAAACCTAAGTTACCGAATGCAAAAATATAGCTATTGCTTCTTCACTACTTCCCAACTTATAGTGGGATACCGAACATTATTAATTAACCCTTAATTAGCGAGACTGAATGTTACTCTGGTAAACTCATATTGTGATCAACCTCTGTGGGAAAAAAATATTGATTTAACACTATCAAATATATTTTTCAGAGTTCCTAAAATATAAAATTGACAAGCCCGGAATGAGTATGTCGTCGTCGGTATCAGCTGGCATGCCAGGTCTCGGTGGGGGCGGGTCCACCGTTGGCGGAGTTTCTGGTATGCTATGGCTTCATCTCCTGGCGGGTAGAGGACTACGGTCCGGTGGATCAGGTCCTGTTACGCCGACGGCTCCGGGGGCGCCTCAACCGCCTCCTCATGCTGTGCCAGCTTCCGCTAGAGATCTGTACTGTGTGCTCGAATGTGACAGGGTGCACAAAGCTAGGACTGTGGTGAGTCAATGTCGTAGTTTCTGGAATAGAACTTTTTGTCATTTTTAATATGAATATTTAGGATTATACTTAAACATTATGACACATTTTTTCAAATCTTTATCTTGGTTTGGGGTTTTGATGAATGTAAATTACTCTTCATCATCAATAAGTCATTCATGTTTTTCGCTATTTTTAGGTTCGCACCGGCGATCTTCAATTCGACTGGGACGAGTCATTTGAATTAGATTTGGTAAACAACAGACAGCTGGATCTCCTGGTCTACTCTTGGGATCCTCAACATAGGCATAAATTGTGCTACAGAGGAGCTGTCAACCTCGTCCAGTTGCTCAACCAAAGTCCTCTTCATCAGCTAGCTCTTAAGATAGAACCAAGAGGTATATCAATCCACTACATTTTTTGCGTGTTAATTTATTTCATTATTTTTGAATGCGAGTTTCTCTTAGTTTTTGCGAGAAGCTTTATCTAAATGATTCATATACCTTTCTCACAAACGTTCTTTATGGGTAAGTTTAAATAAACGCGTTTCCATCTTTGTTCACTTCCCATATGACCTTGCAGTGCACCATGCGCCACATTTGAGAATACATTCACTTCATTTGCCGTTACGATATAAGACCTTGCAGCATACTGAAACACTTCCAATAGATTAATCGTATTTATGGTCGTTTCAAAAATTATAGATAGTGTTGAAAGATGGTTTACTTAAGATTTATTCACGGTATCGAAACCATCAAAAATGCTGCTTTTTTATTTAGATGTACCAATTTCTAGTTTTCAAGTCACATCATTATCATTAGATGATTTTTATATGTGTATAACATAAGACATACAAATTCAAAATGTACTGATTACAAAACTTGAATACATCTAAAATAATTCGTATTTTTTCAGGAACCCTGTACCTAAGATTACGTTACACGGATTCATCGACTCTGTACAGAAGACGCGGTCTTCCTTCGACGATACCTCGAAGCGGTGGTCCGAGCCCTCCTCTATTTGGCGCTGACCTCGAGACAGTGGTAGGTCGAGAGTCTGCGAGGACTGCTCCTCAGCACGCCGGTCAACCTCCAGTGCCCGTCATCGTCAGAAGATGCGTCGAGGAGATCGAACGGCGGGGTCTCGATATTATTGGTGAGATGCAGGTTTATTTTAGCTATCTGTCAAACAGATTTTTTAAAATCTTTTATTATGATGATTTTCAAAAAAAAAACTACTCTTTTTCAAACTCCGTTCATGGCTATGTATTTACAACAATAAATTAATAATCTAGTCTTAAGAAAATGATAAATGGCAAAATATTAAGCGTTTTCATTTATGTAATGATACCATGATCAAAAATGAGAAAAATGTTCCAATAACATTTTTTAACACTTGAACTTATAGGAATTGTACACTTTATTTTTTTCTGTACTGGCTCTAATTTTTATCAACGGCAAATAAATCATAATTTAAATAAATTTACATTCTAACTTCGATACAATAATTTATATACTTTCACTAAAATAATTTACATTACCAATTCCCTTGCTCTTTCTAACTGATATGAATATTTAAGTCACTATAGCATACTAAATTTTTGGTTTTATAATATACATTCTAGGGTGAGGATTGTTCTTATTTATTGGTTATCCTTCAGTAGTCTTCTACAGTTTTGTTTTTATAATTTCTATTATATCTATAATAAATATCATTTCCATCCATACTATAACGATAAATTATTATTAATTCTGGATTTAGTATAATGTAAGACTTATCGTCATATGAAAATATTCTTATAAACTGAATTACACATTCCAGGCCTCTACCGTCTGTGCGGATCAGCCACTAAGAAGAGGATTCTTCGTGAGGCATTTGAAAGGAACAGTCGATCAGTCGAACTGACTCCAGATAACGTTCCTGATATCAACGTCATCACCGGAGTCCTTAAAGATTATTTAAGAGAGTTACCTCAGCCACTATTCACCAAGTGTCTTTATCAAATGACTGTTGATGCTTTAGGTAATTCAACATTATCATTATAATAGTTATTCAAAGTTTTAATGCATTTTTAATCTATAATGCGTATTTTATATTGAATAGGAAAATAAATAAATGCAAGGCCGTGCTAGTGTGCAGATTGTTTCCTAACCGAGGGCGCTTGAATACGATGGGCGCGTTTTTTATATAATAAAAATAGTGGCCAATATTTTCTACGTGCAATGATATTTGCATGATCAAAATAAGTATTTACAAACTTACACTAAATACTTATATAATGGCAAGAAAGTTCAATTTATGCAAATTATCTTATGTATTTATTTTTTGCACAAGCGCCCTCTTGCCCACGGTCTGGCACTGAATGTTTTATAAAATATCGCGTGAATCGGTAGTAATAACTTATATAGAATTGAATTTTAGATTTATTATCAATATCCGCATATTTTTCATACAATATACTCCAAGAATGATCGTGCCATCCACTTACTTTCGTATAAAATGCAAGTCAATAGAAAAAGCAAACAAAATCTCAAAAGAACAATTTGAAGTCTGTCTCTATACACAAATGCATGAAATATTATGCTGCATAAATAGATATATCGCATTCAAATATCTCTTTATTCAATTCTTCATCTCGCTGATGGAAGAAGAAATCATTCAGTCTTCCTATCTTCTCACAATTTGCCCAAGATTGTTAAATTAATATATTAAATATTCCAACTGTCATTATTTCCAGGAGTATGTTTACCCGATGACCCCGAAGGAAACGCCAAACTGATGTTCAGCATCCTCGACTGCCTGCCTAGAACGAACCGCGCCACCCTAATCTTCCTGCTGGACCATCTCGCCATGGTCGTGTCGGTGTCGGATAGAAACAAGATGTCCCCGCAGAACCTGGCCACGGCCCTCGCTCCTCCGCTCATGTTGCACTCGGCCAGCGATGGACACATCATCACCACCGACCTGGACTACGCGCAGCCGATCGGAGTCCTCAAATACCTGTTGCAGATATGGCCTGCCCCAAAGCACTCAGGTAATGTTATTCTGGATGGCCTAGACGATCTTGTCCCGCGGAAGTAGTTTTAAATAATACTTTTCAGACGCCACCAACCCATACAATTAAGTCACAGTCACTTTTTCACTATTACGTGTAAGATATATAATAATATTATCACGCGTCAGTGAGTTATATTTGAAGATACAATGAAAAATCACACTCTCGTTGGTCTATAAAGCCATTTAATTAAAAAAATATAAATCACTTATTTTTAAAAATTATTTTTGAATTAAAAAAAAAAACAAAATAATTTGCAATCATCATTATGACCCAAGGTGCATCGCTGCCTTTTATCTACCAAGCGTATACTAAAGTCTTTTACTTTCAGAGATTCTGTGTCTTTTTGCACAATCTAACTACCTCAATTCGGTGTCCAAAGTTTCCTGATTCTTTACAGTTTATCAAAGGGAACCTCTCAGGCAATTATCATATCTTCTATCATTAAAATAAAGCCTCACTTACGGAGTTGTCTCAAACTGATCAGTAAGATTATAGAATGGTCACTGTACCATTTGCGGTTATATATTCCCAGATATATTTTTTCATACGGCTCCGAAGACACTTCTCGCGACCTTCATTCTTAATGTCAAATTTGGAGACAGTCAAGACAAAATATATACATACGTAAGCTCATGTAAAGCTCATGTATCTGCTTTTTAATACAGCGATTACAATATTCTCGCATTATATCTTTCGCATTTGAAAAGCTCTATTCTATCAGCTGTTTTCTCTATTAGATATTAAAAGCAACTGCATTTTATTTCAAACGATGCTTATAAAACTCGATATATTTAATCTTTTGAAGCAATAATATGTGTTTAGCTATTTTTTGCTTTTATTATCGATGTCGTAGCTCGAAGCATTATGATTCCACACAAAAATCGATACATTCAAACAAAAATTCAGAAAAATCTTTAGTTAAATATTCAATGTTATTTTCTTTCATAGTTTTTGTGTGATAATATTGATATTATTGTTTTATAGGGAAATTATCTTGCTCAGTGTTATATTTGTGTAGGCAATTGCTGGTTGTCTGTTTGCATTAGTATTTATATGTTAGATGGTTCATGTTTAAAATATTACTTAAAATATATCAGTACATTTAAAATTCACACATCAATCCACCAAGCAGGGCTGAACCGCCCTAATGTCCAGATTGCGCGCCGCACGAGGGCGCGTGAATATGATGGGCGCATTTTTATAAAAAAATTGCATAGTTAAAAAAACTATGTTATAAAAATGTAAATTAATTAGAAAAGGGGCTATAACGTT
>JAGVSQ010004665.1:0-18952 GCA_022683975.1 Rhyacophila evoluta | reverse complement strand
TTCTTCACTCTGTGTAGATCCATATGCTCCAATTTGGGAGCGAACATGGTATATAAATATATATAATAAATATATATATACACACTTTTTCAAAATCTATTTGATCGTGAATTTTGATCGTTTATTTAGATTTAAAAACGATCATTCTGTATTTTTGATTGTTATTTCGATAAATTTCTTTCATTTATTTTACAATATCCACTTGGCACGATATTTTAAAGTTTAAATATAACATCAGACATAATAAAAAAAACACACACACACAAAATTTTATGCTATCGCTCGTGCTGATTGGATGTGTTTGAGGCAACAAAATATTTATATATTCCGTGTATGGGAATATTTATTGTAAGCATCCAATATTGCTGTATTTTTCTGTCGAATGGCCAAATTATTTATTTGCTTCATATCGCTTTTATTGTCAGTGCTTTGATGCGATGTGCCTCTAAATTGATACCAAGATAAAATCTCTCTCGAAGACAAACCGTAAATTGTCTGCTATAAAACTATATTATATTTATTTTTCTTAGAATTCTAAGCTTTGTCTGTATAGTTTGTCGCCAATATCGGAGATATTACATAATTTTATCATTTCTAGTGAGATGCTTACTCTGATCGAATATGTAAATACGTATATATATGTGTGAAGAATACAGATTTAGATCTTTTTTTTTTTTTTTGAATGACTACATTATACCGTCGTATTACTGGCAAAAGACGTTAAAGCCACAAAGTTTGTGTCTCTGTTAAATAGATTTTACGTCAATTTCTTAAAGTATGATCATTATGCATTAAGAAAATGACTTAACATCTTTTTAACAGAGAGACTCAAACGTCAAAACTCGATTATTTCAAAACTCACTTTTTCACTTTAACGTCTTTTGCTAGTAATACGACGATATCGTCACCCCAAAAGCAAACGAGTACATCTAAGCAAGTTTTGAATTGTAGTTTTATTTGTATTTTTTTTTCTACACGACAATGTAGCATTTGTAAAGCAAAACCACAAACTTCCAATTGATCAAAGAAAAGAAAAGTCTCTTTTTTTTCCACTCCAAAAACTGTTTTAAAAATCAGTTTTTCTCAAAACTCAATTTCTGCACATTGCTCTTTTACTTTTGGGGCAACGACATGCGTTATATACGTATTTCGTCTGTAAAATGGTTGCCTCTTAGTGAAAGTACATATTTCTTCGTTTTGTTGTATATTGTATATTGGAAGAAGAAGAAAAAAATACTTAATGTGAATGAGAAATAATTGGCAAAAGAATCGAATTACAGTCACAAATAGAGAATGGTTATTTTTATTATATAAAAAAAGTGGGGAAAGTAAGAAACAAACCACCTCAAGTTAATCACTGACAAAATTAATCAAGTTAAGAATTTGGTTATTTAATTACTTAAGGATAATTGTTTTTCTTTTTTGTACTATGATTCTTATAAAGAAACTGAACAACCATTCACTGTTTAATAATAACGACTACATTGACTTTTTGACTGACGTCTACAGATTCAAAAGGGTTTGTCATGATAATTAAAGACGTGTAACTAAATATCTAGTTTATTCATTGCGTTTCCTTGTTCTCATCCTTTTTATGGTGGTCGAGCGAATTGATCGACCAGTCCCAATAAAAAAATATCTGCAAAGCCTCTTCTCATAATGTGCGAATTTTATTGGCTTTACTGAAAACGATGAAAATATTTTCCGTTACATTTCGTCTAGTTTAATTATTGAATGGATTATAAAATATGTATGTTTATATCTAGTAGATAATGGCACGTATTTTTTTTTTAATTTTGCAATAAAAAACAAACTAAGTTGTAAAAATATTATGATAAAACTCACTATTATAATAATATAAGATTTAATGCTTTATTTTCGCTATTTTTAAAGATTATTTATAGTCGCACAGATCAAAACATTTGTTCGGAAAATAGGCCAATGTAGCTGTTCGCCGATTGCTATCTTCACATTATTTTTTTCCGTAACATTACGTTTAATGTATTATGCTTGTGATACTAGAGCCTCATAAAGCATAAGAGATAGATAGCCATCTTTCAGAAAGTATTTTACTTCACCACAAATTGGCAAAGTTCCCCTTTGTATTTCACTAAGACGGAGAAATTTCATTGTTTCCCATACACCCTCCGAAACCTTTTTGCGTTTTTTTCTCTGCGTCTGCTATGGCGCTGTAAATTATTGAGTATGTACTTATCAAATACGCAGTATGCTCTTTATCACACATGTGCATCATATGAAGTAATTGAAATTCATCATAAGGAGTTATTTTATGTCGTCTTTATATCAAATTTATTAAAATTTGGTGAAAAAAAATATAGTAATATGCTCGATGCAAACTCACTTGAACATTTACATTTATTTTTTTGTTGTTGAATATTTATATTTGTAATAACGCGTCCTCCTATTCTGCTCATCTATTCGTTAAATATATCTCTATAAGTGTTAACGGTGTTACACACGTTCAAGTTTGCATGTACATTTGTGTGTGACCATTTTTTTCTCCTGAACATTTACTATTTTCAGATAATCCCGCGTATATTTTATATAAACTATAAGACCAGCCATCTGCAGACATAAAATGAAATTAAAAAGTATAAACCATTCATTGATATGGGATGCTTCAATTATTATTATTATTGCTTAATATTAACATGCTTAATTTGACCAACAAAATGCACTGTGGGTTTTGAAATTTAACAGTTTATATTACAAAACGAAATTAAAATAGTTAAAATGTTCGCAATAAAATATTAAACGATATGAAAATAATAGTTAAATTTTTCAATCGATAATTAGTTATTCTAACTAATGTTAGAGAGACTCACGTCTGAACTGAATTCAAAGTCTTTTTTTTTTACTTCATCACTCTCTTTATGAGGTTTGTAAAACGGAAACAATGAAATAACAGTGTTATAATATCGTAAATTCTTTAATGCATGGGCACCGTCTTTTTATAATATTCGATGCATACTTGTGCAAGTTTGCACGAACGTATGTAGCCAGCCTCCTTTACTAAGCATACTGCACTACGCAGTCGTCCTTTTGATATTTCGAAATTAATACCGTCGTCTGGTCAGTTCGCTTCGGTTTTATAATCTAAAATGTAATCTTAAAAGTAAAACACGTGAAATTTCCAAAGTAAATTGATAAAACGAAATTTATAGTGTGTTTTTAAATAAAATTATCGTAAATTGCAAAAACGAAAAACGTCTATAGTGCACGCGCACCTTAATTACGGAGATATTAAATTTTTACGCAGTTGTTTTTCAAGCGTTGCAAAAACAGTGTTGGTTTGTCGTTCATCCCTTCAGTTACATATTCCAAACGTAAATTAAAAATAACGAAATTTTGTCGCAAAGAAAAAAAAAATAGCGCAATTGATCCCAACATAAAATTATCGTTTATTGTAAAAAAGTAGCCTTCATTGTTTTACTCAAATTACACTAACCCGTCAAATTTTATTACGCGTAAATCATTATAAATGTATAAGATTTTACTCCAGTCTCAATATTATAAGATCTTTTCCTCGACATACACCATTTAATTTAAAAACTACTGGCATAGCTACACGTATGCGCGATGTAAGTATGATATTGACGTGTTATTCCCAGTGAGCAATGCGCATCGAATTTCTTCCACACTTTTATCGAGTATTACTAAAGAAAATTACATTCCTAAACTAACTCAGAAAATACAATAGTACTTATTTTCATTTCGCTGCGCTTATTAAGCGAGTTTTCTGCGAATGTAACCGGGCATTCCATTTTCTTAAGTAACTGACAAGCAGTATTACGCACATATTTATTTATTATATGCTTTTCCGGGAAATTTCTCTCGAAGTGATGACGCAGGCGATTTTCTTCCGTACCATTATCATACCGTATTTCGAAATGTATTTTCACAATAAGATTTTAGTAACTGTGATATTTATACCTCTCGGGATTACTATTTGTCTAAGCTTTCCGAATGAAGTCGTCTTTAGAAAAAAACATTTATTTCGGTAAATGTTACCCGGTCTGAACCCCTGCATTTATTTGTCAGGGCTTAAGTCACCTGTAATAAGACTACCCAGGTTTTAGAACAGTGGGACCTTTTCAATCGACAGTTTTACCTTTCAGCATGAAGTATCTACGACAAAGTAATGCGTTATTTGTTTCGCGGTAAAATATTTTAACAAAGTAAATGTTTTTGATACTTATTCACTGTCGATTTTGATTGAAAGTCCAGTATAATTTATTACGCCATATAATTTTTTTTATTTTGTCATTTTATACAACCTATTACTATTTTATATTAATTAAACACACACAGAAATTCAAACACCTATATATCGCTATATCAATGCATCAGTGAGACAATCTGAAAATCTTAGTTAACAGTTAATGGCTGTTTTTTGTTTAGCATGATTTGAAATATATTTTTTACATACAGTCCCAGAGCACTACTTTTTTGTGATCTGTAATGTCGTAGAGCAGTGCGTCGCAACCTTTTTTCTCCCGTGGCACACCGATGATTTAAAAAAAATTCTCGGCACAAAGAAAAAATGTATACACAAAAATTATATTAATACAGTCGAATGGCAATTTCTCGTGTGTAATTTATAATACTATTGATACTAATACATAATAATAAATTATAAAATTACTATGATAATGAACGTGTTGCTATAACAATCAATTGTATTTTCATTATTTTCCAATTACATTAAAATATCGTGAAAAAATATCAATGTGATTATTGTTTAGCAATTGAATTTTTAAATCGAAATCATGATTAACGTTTTTATATCTCTTAGTTGAGTTACACGCTTTCGTTTTCTTCTTAGTTCTTTGGAAAAATTATTCTTATACTTCAACAATATCATAGTGAATCTGAAGATGTCGATATTTTTTATGACCTTGTATCCTTGTGTAAATGTGTCATTGAATGAAAAATGCTTCAAGTTAATGCCGAATGCTGTGATACTAGTTAAATGGTCCCGAATATATATATATTATAACATACGGGAATAAATATTTGCTTTTTTTCTTCTATTGGAAAAGTGCGCCACGGCAAACCCAGCATCGTCTTACGCCACACCAGTTGCGGAGACACTGTGCTAGAGTAAGACAGAGTATTTTGTGATACCGTTAGATTACCATATAGGTTGAATTTTAAAGTTACTGAACGCCTTACTATTGCGGAAATTTTGGAAAGAATGTTAAATGTGCCGTGAAAGATAAAAGGTTACGGAGCACTGTACTATTGCATTGGATTCGTCAATTTTTTTTTGTTGTATTTTAAAATGACATTCATAACTTAACACAAATTTTTACAGCTTTGTTATTGTAGCTATATGAACTTCTTTGTGTGATTAACGGTATAATAAAACCTGACTCCAGATTGTATATAATTCGTTTGTATACGTCTACGGGTAAATAAATTTGCATCTTTATCTACAGCATTGATAGGCTTTATTATTAAAATTCTTAAAAGCTTTCCGAGTTTTATTAATAACACCTTTTGTAGACTATTTCGGTCAGACGCTTTAACTTTGTGGTGATCGCATGCTTCGTTTAATCGCCGATATATTATTTTAAAGCCTTTCATGTGACGTACATTAGTTTCCCTGTTTTAATCAAATTTTAATATGAATTTGCATGTGGAATGATTTAATGTAAGTCACTTAAACGTTTTGGATTGATTCTATGATAGAAAGTGTATATTTTACGTTTCACTTTAAGATTTAAATACCATATAATATTTTTCATTATATATAATAATTACAAATATTTTGACATTATAATAGTGTTGATATAAACATATTTATCACATAACATGTCGTATCTCTATGTTATACGTCATAATGAATTCAATGTTACTTGCATGGTGAATTAGTATAATTGTTACACGTGCTAATTATTTTGTTTATGTATATTTCCACGGCTAAAGAAAACGAACGACTTATCTTTTTATTTCATATTGTGAATTTAAATTTATACATCGATACAGTTCAGCGTTTAAAAATACATTCAGACTTATTTAGATCTGTTAAAAGCTTTTGCAAATTGTCTGCACTTTATTAGAAATAAATTCTTTAGAGATGAATCGGAATTAAATGTCCTAGTTCGACATAAAACATAATTTAAGTACACCACCATTAATGCACCCTTTCATAAGTATAAAATGATACATGTTTTTAAAAACCAAACATATTTTTAACGCGTGTACTATTCTTAGTAAAATGTCTTTTTACAACGTTTGGTTTTGAGTTATTCACTCAAAATATCAGGCATGCAGTATTTTATTTTTTATCCTGATATTGGATTGAAAACCGCGTCTTCCGATGTCGAAGTACGCTTTCTAAGGCGAAAAAAATTAGTACACATCACTGAAAACGATTATATTTCAGCAGATATATACATTGCACATTAAAAAAAATGTTTCTTATTTCATCCATTAAAAGTAATTCATACGATAACATAAGTAGCGTAATAATAACGAATATGGTTCGGCGAAAACGGAGCTTTTTTCCAGTAAACTTTCGTGCAATATTTGACCGCTCTCTTTCGAGCACGCTCTGGGAGTTAAATTTAACGTGAATTTGATTTATGTTTCATTTCCTAGCGTGTTTTGTCATACCCAGTATTGTTCCGCTAAGGAAACTATTCTACATTAACTATAAAATGTCTGAAAGGGTATTCGTTTCTTTATGACTAAGCACGGTGTTTGTAATTCTCGGTCCTTTGATATAAGTCCATTCACCAAACTTCATTTGACGGAGCGGCATTAATTCGATAGCTTTTAAGCACACTTTTAGTAAAGAAACATATGTATAACATGTAATATAATAACTCCATCCATCTAAGATATTAACTTTTTGATCTATGCCCATTGAGCATCACTGACATTATTCAAAGTTGCCATTCATAAAATAAAAACACACTCAAACTTATGTCATCTTGTAACGGTTGAATAATAATTAAACATAATTCTAAACAACAACCAGTTTTATTCATGAATACTTCGGTTATTACACCATTATCAGGACTAATACCTAGATATGCTCTCCATCTAAAGCCAACTCGTTGAGTCAAATATGAAATCCAGCAAGATAAATCCATTTAAAAACACCTTTTTTAAACTACAATACAGTATGTAATTTATGATTATATTAATTTCATTGAAGCATTTTTGTATTTGATATTTATCAAAACAGATAACCCTGTTTTCGTGATAATTTAAGTAGCAAATTGAATGATTCATAAATAAAATATTGCTGATAATTAATGAATTTCAAGCTTTTACAACAATGTATCGCAGCTCTTCATTACAAAAATTCAAACAATTCAATTCAATACGAAATAATGTTGAAAAATCCAAAGCTCTGAATATACTATATTAATAAAATCAAAACACGACTAATAAATAAAACCATGAGTTAATATTGCACATACGATGTTTTATGGGCACGCAGTGTTTCATCCATGTACCACTGTTGGAACAAACACAAATGGAAAATAATCAAACTCAGTTCGAATATGCATTCAACAAAATAAACGTTTGTTACGTCCTAATAAATTCCATGATTGGAAACTATTTCGGGAATGATCATTCCATAATAATATTCTACATTTTGAATCGAACTAGGAGTTATTTGGTTCGTGTTCAGTTAATCGATTTTGATTTTTTGACTCGTATTAATGTATTATAATATATACAACAAAATTAACATTCCTTTTAGAATGTCAGATAGAAAATTAAACCATATTTTACGAGGAATTTCGAATCACAATAGATTTAACAAACTTACTTACTAGTAAAAATGACTTTCGGAACTTAATATCCAATATTAATCTTAGGCATATATTATTTAAGTTATTTAAGTTACTGTCACAACATATTGATTGCTATTCGACTTTACACAAACTAAACTTAAAAGTGATACCGTCATACAATATCTTTTGCATTTCTTATCCTTTGCCTCAAGGATCCAACAGCAACATATCACGTAACGCTTCACGGTCCGGTCGCATTGTATTTGTTTTTCTTTCTTCCAAATTAAAATACGAAATATTATCTAAATCTATAACAGTAAATATCATGAAATAAAAGCGGATTCTATCCAAACTTTGTTTGTCTTTCTTCTTTATTTGCTTACGCCGCTGGTAAATTTCACATAGTCTCTTCTTTGTTCACTTTTATTTACAGTCATCACAAAGGATACATACATGTTTTTTTGTGATTAAAATGTATGTTTTTGCTTAAGAACAGTTCTACAACTAAAGTATCCATACATTGGATCAAGTGAACATGAAAATCACAGTAAAAAAGTTTCAAAAACTCATCTATCATTTTTTTTAGTTGAGCTGGATTAGTTTTATCTAGACCTATGATATATTTTATGTGGTTGCACATCTTTTAAGCCTGTTTTCTATTGAAATACAATCTCTTCAGTATCTTGTTTCATACATCCGGGATAAGTGAAAACCTCCCAAGTGTCCTTGTTTTCGATGAAGTGAAACCGAATTTTCAAAACTTTTTACTCCATTGGAAGCGTCTTTCATTATTAAGTACTGTATTGGGGCATGAATAATTCATCGCCTTCTTTGCGAAGAGAATAATTAATTTTCGTACTTTGAATAATTTTGCACACGATAAATAATATAATAATACACTGCCATACTTTAATTTGTGCTAAAACTTTATTCAAATTTCGCCTGTTTTGTACAACTGTGCAAAAATACACCCCTGCCCACTCGACTGATTAGCATATCAGTCAATCAGAGAATAACAATCATTTATTTAAGTGTTATTACGTAATTTATCTTCTGTCCGCAAAGTCCTTTTTTCTCGTATACATTCCGTCGCGTAGCTCAAAGCGATACTTTTTATCTTTGCGTAATTTCCTTGCCCGTTTTATACAACCTCGACTACTCAACCTACTAAATTACGAAAAGCTTGACCTCAATACTTGAAACGTTCTCTTCATCTCGGAAATGAGTCTGTTTTTTTAAATATCCAGTCGTGAACTATTGCAGATAGTAATTTATTATCAGCGATTTGTGCATGATTTATTATCGAAACTTAAAAGCTCTTCAAATAAAAATTTGTTTTACTATTTCTACGGATTACACATTATAATATTTAAATTTTGAACTCGCCTGGTTTGATAGAAAGACACTAATTTAAACAAAAAATATAATTAGTGTATAATGGCACTAGATGAAGAGGACTTAATCTAAAATTACCCTCAATTTCTTTACAATACATATTTTTTATCAATTCTATTTGAGATCTTATATGTTTGAATTTTTCTTACTGTTATTACCGACGAATTTTACAGATTTGCACCGCGCTTTTCTGTACATTTTTTAAAGCTTAAAGTAAGACTTCCAATAAATTTACCGCATTACAATGTAGCTTTCACACAATTCTTAATTGGCGTGTGTACATCGCGTATGGGTATTTTGAGAATTATATAGATAGCTGTTGTTACGGTACGTATATTTTGGGATTTAGTACTTATTGAATGCATGTTTTTAATAGGCACAGAACAACCCAAGAATTGCTGAGTCTTGTGACAAATCAAATGTAATTAGTAATAAAGTTTAAGTGATAATTATATATTATAAAATATAAATAATAGTTTTATAAATACTAAAAAAGACTCACAAAGTAATAATAAAAAGAACGATTCCTAAAAATAAAGATAATTGACAAAGCTAAAACGTCGGGATTTTTTTTTATCATTTATAGCTCCAACGAATTTTTAATAGTGACTTTAATTCGTATAAGTAAATCACCATCCATTTGAGATGATTTAAACAAACCATTAAAACAGCCCATACAAATATTTTGTAATGCTTCCGCCATATCGTTAGCGCCAAGTAATTCTCGACAGTTGCGCTCGAATAAAGTACGCTGGACACGAAGTTATATTGCACTGTTGTGATCAACGGAGTCTTCGTTGAGGAATTAAAATGGCGTGGGGCTATTGGAGCGCGTCGTCAGTTTTACCTGACCGGGGACGAAGCCCGAGAAGAGGTGCGGCACCTCCGCCCCCTCCCGCACCGGCGAATCCGGAACCACGCGAGGACTTGAATCCTCTGCCGGCATGCTCGAGCTCGTCATCAACATCCAACGGAATAAGTCTCGCTCAGAGTATGTTCCCTCCGGAAGTGTTCTCGTCCGGAGGAACGTTGAGCAGGTCTGGCTCTTCGGCAGAGTACGTGCCCCCAATCGTGTGCCCGCACCATTCGATGAGGCCAGCATACGTGGAACATCATCAGAGAGACATGGTGCCGCTTGATCCGCCGGTACTCAGAGATGACGATATGGAGCCGATGTATGCGACAGGTATGACTATTACTTTCACAAATTATTACATATTTTATATATACTATGTATTGTTGATCGATTTTTTTAGGTATATTTGTCATATTAAATAGTATTTTTACGATGTCCGCTCCAAAAGTGGAGAATATGGATATAAATAGTGTGAAGATGTACGCTCCTGCAATGGAATAGATTACTGCAATATAAGACTTGACTTGTTAAATTTTTTTTCACGGGCATCTAGTTCATTTTTGGATTTTTTAAAAATGCTGCAGATAATGGAATCGAACCCGCTATCTCATACTTGTAACGCGATATTTTACTTTCGTTATTAAAATATATGTATATAGATAAATTTAAAAGTGAGAAACTTAGAAAGAAGTGTATGACAGGCAAGTAATGCCCCATACTTTATAATGCCTTCAATTCATACTGATTAATTATTATTTGGTAGTGTACTATAACTGTAAAATAATGAATATATTTTCTTTGTTTGACTGTATCTATCACAATAATATTATTGTAATATAAACACCGTCGTCCCTTTTAAAGTGGACGGAGATTAAATTAAGATTTAATAAAAATTCATGAAGCTTCTTCGACTTTCACGAAAAAACAAAAAGTTCAAATAGAATGCAGATTGTGTTTGGTCCGACGGAAAGCTCTCGATTTATGTAATACGATAAATTTTGATGAGATATATTCAAAGTTATTTTTCTTTTTTGCATAAACTTATTTTAATAAAATCTAGAATGGTATTGGCATTTCCATTTTTAGTGAACAAAATTTAATAGGGATTGAAAAAAAAAGGCAACAAAATTTTGATGAAATTTTTAATTCCATCCATTGTGAAATTGATCGAAGTGTCCACAGCATTTATCTCTCGCGAGTATATTTAATTTATTTTACTTTGTGCAAAATTACTGCAAAATGTATTTCACAAACAAGTCGCTTTGTGTTTTGCGAACAATCAATTAAACAATTTTTTATCGTTGACTTTTATCAAAGCACGTTAGTTTTTTTCGTTTCGGACAATTTTACATCGCTGCAAACAATTGTTTTTTTTTATTTTGTACTCAAATTTAAAAGTTTGTCCCCCTGTGCTTAGCTGTAAACTATTACAGTCTTAATAGTTCGTGAATTCGATTTAAAACTTTTTTTGGGCAACGGCTAAGCTTTGGTTTTAAATTAATGTGAGTGTCTACATTTTGAAAGACTACGATTCGCTACGAAATGGGTTGACACGTATCGTAGAAGCGTAGAACCTCTTGTCAGACTAATGATTCGGGTTGTATAATCCCAATGCTTAAACATTTACATATTATTATGCAGCGACTAGTAATAGTGAGAGTTTGTCACAGAGTGAACTTATTATCAAATAATAAAAGGTTTTAATTGGTGTCAATCATAATTAAAATATATATATAAATTTAAATGAAAATGAATATTATCTTTAAGCTATCAAATGTTTCGTATAACTATTAATCAAAGTTTTATTCGATAGTTAATATTCGCGATGAAATAATATATTTGGTAGAATAGAAAAGTCCCACCTAAAAAATTGAACATACGAAATACTTCACCTGTCATGATTCGGAGGAAAGATTAAAGAATGTGAAGCTCACGGAGTAGATGTATCATAAGGATTAGATTGGAAAACGATTAGTTCTTTTCTGTAGTTCTAAAGAAAATGAAGTTCTGGTAACTCTTTGCAATAGTGACCATCGTGGACTCTTCTTCCGTATTCGCTTCCTACGAAGAGTATTTGGCCGCTGGATGCTTTCTCTAGATGCAGTTTGTGGCAAAGGGAAAATAAGTATGCCTCAATCATTAACATTTCATAAAATTTAGTTGGGCGTTATTGTTTGCTTATTTAATATTAAATTGAATTATTCAAAAACTATTTTATTAATATAATATAAAGAATTTATTACATTCATACATACTTCCACAAGTTATATTTTTATTGTTTTTCATTTTGCAAAAATGTATTTATAACAGCTACAATTATACAGTTAATTACTTTTTCATAACAGATACGCAAGGAGGATTACATATTCTTTCAACAAAAACATTTTTAGTTATGAAATAAAATATTTTTTTGTAACATGAATTCATTATATTTACTGATAAACTTAGTAGTTAGCCGCCCGTATAACAGGATACCACTTTAATTTAATGTACATTTTGCAAAATAATTCTTAACTTAGCCCACGTTTAAAGGGTCATCGTATTGGATCTAAATGTATTCAGCAATTTTAGACGTAATGTGTCCCATTCTATGGTACAATAGTAATGCAATTAAATGTTATCCTGTGTCCAGCATAATTATATCCTATCTATATTGCTAAGCACGTGATTTGGGTTCGAATTTAGGCACGATGGGATGCGCTGTCTTGAATATTATTACGTTGTTATTGTTGGGATCTGGACCTTCACCGAAAACCGACGTAGCACTTTATTTTTCAAATCTCAACCCTATGTTTTCTGAATAAACTAAATCTCACGATTTCACCATAATTTTTAACTGCTTTAATCTATTGTATGTATGCATACGTATTTTCTAAAACGAGATATGTATTTGAATCCTTAGCGGTAAAATTTAAAAAAATGTTTTTTGGTCAGTAGTTATCCGCGTTATAAAATTTATTTCTTCATTTAGAGACCGCTTCACCGCCAGTCCAAAAGATTATTATTTATTATACTTATTTGATATATTTTATGTATCGTTATTAATTCATAAATGATATGTAGTTACGTTCTTTATAACCGTGTCAACAGTGAAAGTGGAGCATATGGATCTACTCAACAAAATAAAGTGTATGAATTTCTGCAATGCAAAGACACGCCTTGACAGTATTTTTTTGTGAGAATTAATTTTCAGGTAGTTTCTCAACCCAGTGGACAGTGAATTTTTGGATTAAAAAAAAAAACTAGCAACTGTGGAGATGTAACCAGTTATCACCGTCTCCGAGTTATTAATTAATTCTTTGAGGAGTATGGACGTACATGGACGTCTGTGGGCTTTGTCGCCTTATTTTCGAAGTCATTTTTATTTTTAAATGAAATGTTATTATTTCTTTTAGTAAAAATACTAGACTATTAATGATATGTGGAAGTCATTACAATTATATCATATATATTTTATAAAAACGTTAACAATACGATAAAAAAAATGAGAAAAAACTTGCCTTCAGCATTGAAAAAATCCCTTATGATTTTCTATAATTAGCGTCATTTGTAAAGTAACGAAAGATTATTTATATTGCTATTCACGGAAATACATAGAATGCCACATACATAAATCAGTCCTATGGGTACAAATTTGCTCTCAAGTATTCCTTGGATTCCGAAATGAAAGCGCCCGCGTGTAGTTATACACATTCTTACTTATTTGGAATAACTTTTTAGACTATTTTCCTCGTTGCTTGGAAATAAAAAAGCATTGTTTACAAATCGGCATATCCAATTCGATCGATTTTATAATATTAGTTAAATTGATATCAGTGAAAGATTTGAGTGTTTAAAATGCGTGCATAAAAACTAAATCATAAATAAAAGGGTTAAAATAAAGTTTGTTCATATTTTTGTTCGACTACTTTTATCGTAGACACACAAATTCAATTCCAGGCGCGGGCTATTTTTGATTGAACATTTATTATTGGTGCTATCTCTTCGAACGAACATATCACCAAGATATATTTATTTAAAACAGTAAAAAATATAGATGATATAATAGAAGAGCAAGCAAAATAATGTATATGAGAATCTATTATATAAATAACTTTCCACTAAGAATAATGGGAGGTCACATTAATTGTTTATAGTTTAATAGCCAAATTTGAATATCCAAATTTTGAATAGTGCTTTAAGAAGTTTTTGTTGATAGTTTAATCTCATCTTAATGTAGCTTAAGTTTGTTTCACTTTGAAAATTAACAACTGGCCGGTCGGCGACCGCACAAAAACCTTACGGAACGCGATAGTACTAACTCAGTCCCCACAATAACTATGTTAATATGTTTCTTCTGCAACCAGAACTCAGCGGATTTACCTCGAAATTTTAGCCCGAGCCAGTAAACAAGCAAAACTTGGTCTATGTCACTCGGGTTTTCTGAGAACTTTTCGCATTAAAGCTCCACGCGGCGAGCTTTCGAAATAATCACCGCGCGGCGTGATATTTCCACAAGAAGCTTTTTGTTAGTGTTAAACGCGCAAAATTACAGCTGAAGTTTTTGTGGCGACAGCGGCGGCTCGCCGACGAATGCGGCCGCACCTTTAGTTTTTTTTTTATTACCCTGTTTTCGGAATATTTCCTATACCGGTGATAAATTAACTGAACGGTCGAATGCTTTCTGCAAGTTATTCGGGAAACTGCGTATACTTTCTTTCAACTTTTGGAATTAAATGTTTTGGCTTTTCCTTTGTTGTATCAAGAAACACGATTAAGCCTGTTGTACTATTATCTAAACTTTATCCTTTGGCGAGCAATTTGATTTATGGTTTTGTTTAAATTAAATCTCAAACTAAAATGAAACTGAACTACGCTTTCAGTCTTTCTGGTTTCGTTTGCGTTAGTTTTGCGTCACTGTGTTTCTTGGGGCGGATTAATGTTTAAATTATATACATAAGCAGCCACAATTTTCTATACATTTCTACGACGCGAGTGTAAAATGCCAGAAATTGAGCGTCATGGATTCGCATTTTATGTTATTTTTTATCATGTACAGTCAAATAGATTTAGCACTCTATATTTAATCAAGCATATAAATAATATTACTTTCTCCTAGTCTCTAAATGCAATTATGCTTAAAAATTATGAAACAACATAAATAAATTATGTATTGTAATAAAAAGCTTCGAAAAACACTTCCCATTATTTTAAACTTTCGTTAAAATGTGCATAAACATTTTCAAATCGTTGCTTCCTAACCGATTTCTTCGTTTGTATTATCGTTCAGTATGAAAAAAAATGTATACGTAGAATCCGTAGACATATACAAACAATTTGACCCTCAAAGGGTTTCTCGCCGATTTACTAAGGTATATTGGGGTGCTCGTTTAGTTTTTAATATTTTCAATATCAGTGATATATCAATGATATGAATTCTTACTGCTATATAAAAGAGTTAAGCCTCAATTTCTCTTCTCTGCGTCCATGTATCATAAATTTGCATTCAGCTTTGAAAAATCGATATCTGAAACCTCAATCGCGATTAATCTCATAGAGATGTTGACAGATTTCAGGTAAATTCCAATTAACCATCTATTATGTAGCACTATAATAATTTTGATGGCTATTAACAGAGCCGCTGATGGTCACGAGATAAACGTACTTGCTTGAATACCAAAGGTTGCAAGTTTGAATACCATATCTCCTAAGGGTTAAAAGAAGTATTTATACTGTGTTTTACTACATGTTGATGATTTATTTTTGGAGCGTACATAGTAAAAATGTCAACCAAGTTGTCCAATGTTTATGGTAATATGAACGTAACTAACCGTAATACAAATATTGACGCAATATGCTGTATCTTTCCAAGAATTGTACGTTCGGAAGTATAAATGTATAACCTTAAAATAATATAATCCCAGCGAATGAAACAATCGTGCTAAAGTTAGTCATCCCCTGCGGTTGGAGTAGCTGTATTTTACCGCGAGATATCAAATCTCAACACGATTTCGCTTCCGGCAATCCTTCGTTGCCATTCGATCCCGGCGCTGTGGAAAAAATCGTGACAGTTTTCCCGAGGATCGCGCCTGAATATCAATCGCGGCCGGGGGTCGAGGCTTAGCGTTCCGAGACCGGGCCTCGTCCCACCCTAGCCGCGGCCCTCCATCCATCAACGTCTGCCGCCCTGGCCCGACTCTGCTCTCTGGACATTTTCATATTCCATTTTTTTTTCATATTGGTTTACCGTCAGTAAACAGATAGGCCAAACCGTGTCAGGGCTGCAGAAGTTCTCACGGTTACTTATACTCGTGTTTGTGTAATTTAACCTTTCTACAGATATTTATTATTATGTTATCATTTCTGCAAACATATCAGCCATTGTGTTTTGGTTTCCACCAAGGCCAACTTAATCGCCTTAAAAATACGCTTTTTACTGCGATTAACAATAACCCTTATTTTGGCTTAACATCGAGTATAATATAATATCACTTCACGAACGAATCACTTAAATTGTATATAACTAGAGACGTAAGTGTTAGCTATTGCCTACTTTGAAGTGTGTTCATGCCTGTTTATCATATGTAACGATGGAATAAAAAGACAAATCCATGGTTTGATCAAAACATAGTGGAATTTCTGAATTGTTGGATTTCGATAAGGATTAACGTGATTTGGCATGCTCGAAAATTTCTCACATTTGGAAGAAATTTACAAAAATGTGTATTAAAATTTGCTTTAAGAATGGAAAAAAGTTTAACACCGTATTGGAAATATTGATTGTTGCTTTTGGCCAGTATTTTATGTAAAAGCAGTGATCTCCAGTTTTATAAACACAAAATCAAGAGAGTCGTTACGACATTAAAATGGATTGAAAAAAGATAAGAAAGGCAATTTACATGGTGCGAGACTTTTCTATTAAAAAAGACTAAAAAAATGAAAAGGAGTAAGTGGGCGAATAATCAAACAAGAGTATGTATAAAATTTCATCATTTTTGTTCACCAAATGACGTAAATAGAGCCGTAGAAAGTTACCTGCGTGTATTACATGACGAGGGAAAGGCTCAAATGAGTGAGCAGTACACCAGCTACCCTGTTTAGTTTTCTACTTACTTGTTTATGTAGATTCTTTTGAGTGTCTCAGTTCCATGTTAAGTTTTTCTGTACGAAAAATAAATAATATGGAAATTTTGGCCCATAAATCAAATTGTACGTTCACGGTCTTAGGCAAAATATAATGATGTGGGAAAGTTACGCTCCACAGTTCTGTTTTTTTTTTTTTTGTACAGTGTGAATGCAAAACAATGGTATCGACCGATTAAACTGATTTTTAACATACAATTAGGTGGTTATGTCATTGTTTTAGATATTATATTCGAATTAATTGGAAGTTTAAGTAATTATTAGACAATGAAATTCCTTTTCATAGCCAACCATGTCTGATGACCCAATAAATTGAACAGCTGTTTGAATCTCAAGTAAATCTCCCCGTTTATTTTTGTCTTTTTTATTTTTCAAATACCCTAAAAAATGTGATTACCATTCTGTTTTCACCAAAATAAAGACTAAGAACGCTGCTTGGTGAGGGAAAGTGAATAGCGTAATATTAGAAAATATATTTATGGTGTAACCACTTTTAGTCCTGCTCTGTCGGGTTTTTATCTCTGCTGCCATGGCCATCTGACAGATATCCATCTTCAAGAGATCTAGTCTATCGTCTCGGTGTCTTTTAGGTGGACTCATGTAAAAATCACCAATGACTTTTTTGTAGTTTCTGAACAATAGAGAACTATGCGTTGTCTAATCGATAACTCTGCCGCTCTGGCTAATATTGGACTGTACCTCCCTCATAACTACATGAGGAATCGAGAAAATCAGCTGTTTTTCAGTCCTAAATACAGGACTATTCTGCCAGTAGTCATACCAACGAGATTGGCACGGATAAGGGTATCTTCCATCTATGTGAGGTGAGTTTAGATGGATGCTATTATATACATTTTTAGACTAGGGTCTACCCAACTTACTTGGTAGATGCTCTCTCATTTCTGTATTTCTTAAACTATTTATTCTTTCTTATATATTTACAATACTGGCTTAATTTTTTTATGTGTTCTCTTTTATTATGTTTTTAATATTTTTGTTATAATTATATTTATATCGTGTTGCAAATGTAATTAAAATAATAAAAAAGTAATAACGCAGCACAGTTCAAATTAGATATACGGGTAGAGTATTCATTGAATTTATATTCCCTTTGTGTCTACTTACAATCAAATATCTGATTTTTAATAGTAATTTATGGATCCACTGGAAAAACTGGAGACTTGCAGCTATATCAGTAAAGCTCACCGTTATTTTAAAAATTTTAAACTCAGGAATGAATGCTGATGTTTATTACATTATCGTGTCTTGGTAATTCTATGTTTGAAAACATAATTGCGTTCGTAAAATATGGACTCATTTTTTGGGTTCACTCTATGATCGGATAAAAATTGCCACGCTAGTTTTGGAAAATACTTTGTATGAAAATATAGAAAGAACTCGACACCTGTCAATAGCAGTGCGGCGAGCAAGGGTTCTTTCCAGTCTTTGCGGTTGAAAATAGTAATATTCTATCTATCGTTTACATTTTTACTCATAGCCTTTTTGTAAGTTTTTAAAACAGTAAAGCGATGTTTAAAATGACGTGGTACGAGACGTCACACATTTTTTTATGTGTTTCAAAATTGGTTTATAAGTAATAGGTTTTCAACACACAATACAAATTGCAGTATTTATATTGTTGTATTTTTACAAGACATCATTCTGTACAAGTCTCCCTGATCAGCCGAGAGGTTACCGTGTGCGCATTAGAGCCGAAGATTGTGGGTTTCATTTCCACAGCTGCTGGACTTGCTTTCCCCTCCACCACCCGCCACGTCTCCACACCCGTTATGCGGGCGTA
>JAGVSQ010004664.1:0-18954 GCA_022683975.1 Rhyacophila evoluta | reverse complement strand
GTGTAGATCCATATGCTCCACGTTGGGAGCGAACATGGTATATATATATATATATATACAATGAGCATTAGAATAGAGTATACTGCGACGGTTTTATAGTTTTATATTTTATTAATCTTTTATTTATCATGTATTTTATAAATTACCCACTGAACAAAATTTATATAGTTCAACAGAAAAATAAAACATAAATTCTTATCAACAAATTACACTTTATTTTTACCCGTCAAAATAAATTCCAGTAAAGTTTTCTCAAACTTCTGTTTTTAATTTGGGAAATTCCGTATATTTTCATAGTCTAATACGAAGTACTTCATCGCCGAATACTGAAAATCTTATGATTGCATCTTTTATATCTATACCTATTTATTGCTAGCAAAATTGTATTAGGCGCATGAGTACAACAAGAATATACGAACGTTTTATTATTTTATAAAAAAAACTCGTAAATGAGTGCGAAAAAAAATACTATGCTACAATCTACACCGTTATTATTTACATAAGTGTGTAGGTAAATCGCGCGAGTCTTATATTGTTTTATTCATACTATCCATAGGGAATGCGAGCTTGTTTATTTTTTTTTACGATCCGCCTTTAAAACTTAATCCACTTAGTTTGATGACGTTTTATTGCGACTCGTATTCACTTTACGCGCCTTAGGCCCAACGTCGTCTGTCGGAATTTGTTAAAATTGCACGCTGGGATGGAATGAAAAATTCGTCTTATTTGTGTATCGCAAAACAATCGCGGAAAAATAATTATTTCGCGATATATCGTATTGTATTGGTTAAATATATTTTATAGTATTTTCAATGATGATGTCTTTCAACAAAATTAATTACCATGATACAACCTTTATATCGAAGTTATTTTTAAATACATTCAGTTACGTTTAAAATTGTGCAGTTATGCTGAAACTGGTTTAAACACATGCTGCAGAACCTCTGGAAAGTGAGACTCTTTTTCTCTCTTTTCTGACCGACAAGATTGCGGATACTATCCACGGCATTTGTTGAAATCAATGTATCAACTTGGCATTACTTATGAAAATCCAAAACAGCTGACCGATGACAAGAATCTCGGGCAGTGGATTTGGTAGATGAAAACGACACTCTATTTTAGTATCGAGGCACGCCAACCAAGGTCTTGGGAAGCTGCTCCTGGGACAATTCTGGCACTTATGAAGAGCGCCTCACGTTCGTTAAGCCATGGTATACGCCCGCATAACGGGTGTGGAGACGTGGCGGGTGGTGGATGGGAAAGCAAGTCTCGAAATGTTTTCTTTCAAAAATACATAAAATGGTTTTTATTTAAAATTAAAGTAAACTTTTGTTTACTATATATTTCAAACACAAGTATTTGTACATTTAAAAAGATTATTTTAATAAGATATTAAGACATGATAAGTTAAATAAAATATATAATTTTGATCATTTTATGTTAATTTTATACGGCTGAAAAATTTGACACTGTAAAAAATGTCATATTTTATTTCCAATTATATCTCTCACACCAATTTTCGCTCGAAAACTTTTAGTAAATTCGAAAATTCAACGGCGTGAGAAAATTTTCGGTCGAAACTGAAAACAGGTACGACTGTTTGCAGTGGATTTAAAAGATTGTTATAAATTTGCAAATTTTCATACAAAAATTGGATAAAATAATACTTCGCGTAAGAGTTTAAAAAATAAAGACAATTATTAATTCTTTGGTCGTGCTTCGAATATAAGTGATTTTACCGTGGATGAAAAATAAAAAGAAGTTCCAAATTATTGAGGTCTTTTCGTATTTTAAAATCTGAAGTTTGAATTTAATTCAAACGCTCGTATAGCAAAGAGTTGTATATTTTAACTTTAAATTTAAAACTTAGTCTAAGTCGTCCAAAATATTCATTTTAGTATTAATTTATTAAAGTGTCCTATTAGAATTTGTAATTTTTTTCGTAGCTCTTACATGATACGGTTATATAACTGTCTTTATTAAATTATAAATTCCGGGGCTATGAATCAGAACTGAACCGAAAAACCGTTATTTTTGTCAGAATGAAAACCGGAACTGAACCGAAAAAAATATATCGATTTATTTCGGCTCGGAACATGTTCAAACACGCGCGTCAACATAATTTTACTTTCTACTACCATTCGTTTTTTTTTTTTGTTCTTCCATTATCAAGAAAACTCCAGTTTACATCTTGTCGCCACACTTATTCACGCGACTCGAAGCTGAACGATTATATTTTCCTGAACAAAACCGGAACTAAACCGATATCTAATCCGCAACGAAAACCAATACAAAAACATTTCGGCTCGAAGCCATGATATAATTATTGCAAAGAATATTACAAGCAACCATACATTATTTATCATATCTACAGTGTAATGAACACATTTCAATTTTTTTCTTGTATGACCTGTTCTGAATAATATTTAATGATCGATATATTTTTTATCAAATGAAATCAATATTTTATCATGTTTAATATTTTATTTTCAGTTACCAAGTTTATTCGAACGGGAATCGCTGATAAGAACGATAACCCCCCTTACTTCGACAAGGCGCTCTACGAGGCGGAAGTCGACGAGAATGAAGATATTCACCATACAGTTCTCACTGTCAACGCCAATAATCATAATCAAAGTAAGACAATTTTATTTATCTTAATCTACATTCTCCCAACTTCACAAAGGATTTTATTAGCCTTATTCAAGTAAGTGGTTACTTAAACTTGTTATTTTTATCTTGGTATCGACTCTAGAAAGGGAAAAAGGCGTAACAGTCGCTAATTCCAAAATTTTTTTTTCGATAATCAAAATGTATACAAATTAATACGCGTTCTATAAAAAGATGTAAGTTGTAAATGCTAAATTTATATTTTGATTTAGCTTTTAAGTTTGAAAAAAGGATGGCCCGTCAAATTTAAAACCACAAAAAGTTGATTTAATGATTTTTTTCTTAATTAACTTTTTTTTTAATCTTCGTGCATTTTACGGTCGTGCTTATTTAGTATTTTTATTATGGACTCATTAAATAGACCTTTTTGTGCTGTGTGGGTCACGTCCTTTTCCTTTCCACAGTCAATATACTTACATTTTATACATCGAAAAAATGTTTTAAATTTAATAATGTGTACAATATATCCATTTACAGATTTATTTGTTGTGAATTATTATTAACAATGTATGTGACTATTTAAACTTTTCTTTTAAGGAATAGTTTTTTTGTATGGTTTGTATGAGTATACAATGTAAAGAATAGTTGCAGGAATACACAACGTATGTAAAATAGGGACGTGTTCAAAAAAGTTCAAAAGTCCGTTTTAGTTTGCATATTATACTAAAAATTTTAACTTTACCGATATTGTAATTTTACGCGTTAACTTTTTATTATCTTTATATATTAAAAGATAACTTTCATAAGTATTCTTTTTTGGACCTGATCATGAAGAATCGTAATTTACTACGGAAGCTTTGGCATTTTCGTGCCTTTCAGGAAAAGAAAACGAGTTATTCTTTAAGTTTTCATAGGTTATCCATTTCAACTTTGAAGTTTTCTTCAAAGTTTTTAGTATTTGCCGAGCGTAGAGTTTGTAGCTTGAACTACTAGTTGAAAATATTTGACACCAGACGACTTAGTTATACTGCTAGCATATTAATAAACATACAATGTTTTTGCTGTCTTGTGTTTGACTTTATTCACTAATGAACTGTAAAGTTTCGCCTTGACTGCTACATTATTTGCCAGATATCCTAGTTACACTTTGAAATTGTTAAATAACTCAGGAGAAACTTCCAAATTAGGCATCTCGACTACATGTCACTATTATTGGTTATTCAAATTTAACGTGCTAAATTATTTTACAAATCTGTAATGCCTTAAGCCCAGGTTTACCGTTTGCTTCAACTTTTGACGTAGTTATCTTGACAATTTAAACAATAAACTTAAGTAAAATTGTTTGTTTGAAATAACTACACCTTATAATTATAGTCCGCAGGTGAAATACTAACCTTAAACTCCAAGTATTAAGATTTTTTCAAATGAAATGTAACCACACATGTTAAGTAATTATGTTAGTATAAGCTTTGGTAGGAATGAATAGAGCTTAATAAAAACTTTGAAAAATTAATAAATTCCATTTCAGTTTTCATTTTATTATGTTCGCTTACATATATAGTGAAATTATGATGTAAATTTATCTTATATAATAACTAAATATACATAATTTCGAGAATTATCGACATTCATCATTTTAAAAGTATTGCACAAAGAGCCCCTTCAAAAATATGTGATATAGATTATATTATTACATAATATAAAGTAATTCAGACTTTATCATAGTTGACAAATCAAACAATTATGCATCCTGACCGTCACCAAGAAGCCTTTCTACTTAAGCACGTGCACTTTTAACCAGAATGAATAAGCTTCGGTCTTTCAGTCCTTGTATTTTTTTCGATTTATTAAAAAACAGCCTTTTTGGTGGTAAGGTATCATTTTCTTTTGAAACATGATCTGCTTGAGGGAGTATGGGGCGATAGGATCGATAAAGAATTTGAAATTTATGTAGATTATTATAGAAATAAAAAATGCGTAAAATTTTATATATATTTAATTAAAAAAACTTTTTCCGGCTTATCACTTTTACTGTCTATAGTCGATAAAAATCGTTATTTGATATCTTATATTCACATAGAAGTTAGTAGTGTTAAATGATTGTATTTCGTGTGCTATTTAAAGAAAAATACCCATGTCATTCTAGCGCTATCAATCCGCTTCTTGATTAAATACTATTAAGGTATCCTTCTCAAAAGATACAGATAGGAATAGAAATAAGTAAATCACTCTGTTCGTGTGGATTAAAAAAGTACTTCAATCAAAGTTTTCGGAAGGTTTCATTCTAATGATAAAATGCCAAATACAACCTTTATATTAAAATATACATTTTTTAATACAGCAGAATTATTTTTATAAAAGTTCAATAAACTTGTGCTTATTTTATTAAGATTATAAGAATAATATTTTGTATTTTACTTCATCATAAATTTTTCAATCAAATTACATAAATTATTCCATTATCTACAAAAAGTCAGTTACCAAATTGTAATCTTTAATTTATCGATTACGTTTCCTACTGTTGTATGATACAAATATCAGTTCAGCGAATTATTCGTATATGGAAAATATATATATTTTATACTTCAGTGGCTTAATACTTCGTGGTTATGTGATTGAAATACCGTACTGTACCAAATGCAAATTAATACTATATGGTTAAAAATCAAAACGAAAATAGCGAGAAGATCAAAATTAGCAAATGAGGCCAGATTTATCTTGAAAAAAATCTAGTATTTTTACTCAGTTATTGTTACAATAAATTTTAAATATTTAGAACAATATTGAATCAATCACTGACAAGGCCACACATCATAACTCAAAAACTCCAATAAAAAAATTATAAATAAATATTTTTCATTGAACCTACAAGATATCATTAAATTAAACATGGAGATTCTTAGTTTTGATGCAAGTCATTGGAGATTATTATTTATGAAAATATATATTATATAGGAGTACTGAAAATAAAATTTTGAGGATGATGTCATGGTGGCATCATGCAAAGACGATATTTGATATGGTTTTCAAAAAGCACGATTACTTAAAATAATTTTTATTTTATAATTTAGAAAATAAATATATAGCATGGTATGAAAATTTTAAAATATGCGTCCTTAAAAGCAAAACAATTAAAAGAAACAAAAAACTAAATTTATTGATGCGATAATAACATAGTTTCCCAAAATGGGCGCTAAGGCTGTCTAGAGGAGTGGTAGTGGGTTCAAAAGCATTTGGAGGCATTTAGGTGGTCTAGCGGTAGGTTTTTAGTAAGCACTGGCTCATTGTACAAGAAACCCATTCTTTTAAATTTGTAAAAAATATTTAGAGAATTTTCAAGCATTACGCGAGCTAAAAACGAGAAAGGAGCTATACTTTTTTGCGAAAAGGAGGCGAAAGGTCAAAAAAATTTGGGAAACTATGCTATAGAATTTCGTAAGAACATGCTTTATAGACACATTTTTCCGTCATCAGGGTTTGTTTCATTATATCATTTGATGCGATTTTTATTTTGTCCGAATATTATAGGAAGCAGTTTGTTCTGAGTGTTCCAAATCTTGAATTATTTTTTGAATATCATGCGTATGATTTTTTTTTCATAATTCTTTAATTTTATTTGTGAAATATCTTTTAAATTCTTTCATTCACTCATTTCATATCTCATTCACAGTGTAAATCATATAATTCTTCTTTTTTATGACACAATATTTTTCAAATACATTAAAAACTAAATAATTTAAATGTATCCAACTATTAACAATTGAAATAAAATATTTTTTCATATTGTAAGTAAGATGGCATCCTAGTGCTTAGGTGGCAGCACTACATAATCTGTAACTCACCGTTTACGTTTGGCGATATTTTAATTCAATTGTAAAGCATGCCTTTTTTTTTTCTTGATCGTTGATTATAGCATGGATTGGCATATACTTCCATAATGCCTGGTTATGGCAAATAACTCAATATAATACACAAAAACTAAGAAAAACTGGAATCAAATTGTGGAACAGACGCACAAACCGTCATGGATAAACAAATATTATCGGATATGGCAATAGAAAGCTGCATTAGCTGGAATGGAAAGTATTATTTTAAAACAGCGATTCCCAAAGTGGCCTCTACCGACACTTGGAGTTCTGTAAAATCATTGGCCACTGAGTCCGTGGCAATTCAAAACTAATTTTTAGCCACGGACAACGTTGCGAATGGTTTTCAAATTTAGGGGAAATTCCCATTTTTACCGCCTACTAGGGACGAGAGTAGAATTTTTTGGACGAATTTACAAAAGTAGAAATCTATAGAAATTCTTTTGGGTTCCCGAAATATTACCATATAATTTAGTGGTCCGTGGCACAAATATATTTGGGAATCACTGGTTTCGAACATTATGTGGCATTGGAGAATATAAGTTTTGAAAATAAACGACGTTTTTAAATTTTTTTTTTTGTTGGTAGTTTGTGCGTTTAAAAATATTTTTTATACTGCTGCTGCATCCATAACTCGTTTTTTGCAAATGCTGGAGCTTATGAGGCCTCAAATATTAGTTGAATAAACTTGTTCATCGTTTGGACACAAAAAAGCTGCTATTAGATTTGTTACTGTATTTTATTTAATATATTGATATCTAAACTATGATTGGTTCAGTGAATAGTAGTTAATAATATCAAAAATAATCAGGTTAAGTCTTTATGTTTTGGTGATTCATATGTTCTAAATTTCTTGGAGCAGATGTGGTAAATAAATAATGTATCAAAATATATTGTAATGCGTAGATTATATTGCATCATATAATCTTTTAATTCACAATGTTTTATCTTGTAATTCATATATTTTTTAATGAAAGCGAAAAGATTCAGTCGTATTTACATCTTTATGTTGTTAAAGATTTTAATACCAGTAGCTAATTTTACTGCGCTAAAACGTTATTAAGCAAATTAAATACGAAGTAACTTTCTTTGAGATTAGAGAATAAAATAGCAAACTTCACCTTCCTTGGATTATCATCGCGTCCTTTTCATACATAATGACGAGAAAAAAATAAACACATTTTCATTAGACGTACGATTTTATTTTGGTGTGACTAATGACGCTAGCAGTGTAAAATTGCTTTTTCTGCGCCAACTTGGGCCAACATTTTTTGCATATAATTTGCACATTTTTCTAAAAAACTCCAAGACAAAGACGAAAACGCAGAACTCTGACGTAATTTAAATTGAAGTAATAAAGTTTTCTGACACTGCATGAAGGCACGTTATAATGAAAATGCTTTACAAGATTACATGAATAAGTAAACAGATTGTGGCTTGTGACCGACTCGTCATATTCAAAAGGAATGAGAAAACTTGACCAGGCGGCAAAATTAATGGTAATGTTATTCCCGGGCAAAAACCAAAATAATTAATTCCATGATTACCCCTCAGGAAAGTTTCTTTCAAAGAAAATCATATTTTTGTCATTACAGATATTGAAATCATTGCCTCAATAATCTGCTTATTACAATATTCTTCATTCCAGCTTTTTAATAAATATACATGCAATGCCATTAATAAACCATATATTTTTTAAATTCGTGTATTACCATGTCCGCTCCGAAAGTGAAGGTTTCCTATGTACACGATATGAAGATGTCCACCCTAGAAAAAGCGGATTTATATATTTACAATCAAAGATATGTACTGGCGGACTTTTCACAAAAAATCGTTGTCAACCAATTGCTCAACCCATTGGATCAGTCTTGCATTTTGATATTTAAAAAAATTAAAACCCCGAAAGCGAAGTGTTGCCACTTGCATCTCGGCTTTTGGGGAGATTTGTGATATAGTGGTGGTATTTGATGAAAAAAAAACAAACTCCAGAGTACGAGTTGTGTTTTACTATATGGTGCACTCACTTTTTTCAATGAGATAAGTGAATATTATATTATTTGACAGATGACTTCATCTAGCGACGTGTCAACTGAGGTTGTTAATGTGATATTTATTCATTTAGTTTTGGAGACCGGAACCAAGCCCAAAAAGACCTCGATAAGTCTAATTTTCTGAACTCATACTTGTACCCGAATCTTTTTTTCTTTCACTACCCTGAGCCCAGCCGGAATTAAATAAACTTTTTCACAGATTAGTGTCGAGCGGGTCTTTTCCTGGACTCGAATTTATTTTATCACTGCAATGTACTTCCATAAAAAAAGTTATTTTAACAGCAACCTATAGTATCCAAACTTCAATAAAAACTTAAATAAAAATAAGATACATACATTCTAATTTGGATAAGTCTAGTATAATGCTGATCAACTTTGGTCCATCCAATAAAACAACGAAATTCGTAGAAATATTTACTGATTAGTGAAATATAATAGTATTGACATCTATTAAATAAATATTACTATAACAGATAGAAGCATATAATAAATATCGTATTACTTCATTATTATCTCCACTCTGAAGGTCCACTTTTCTTGTGTAAGTCTTGACATATTATTTTTCTTGAAAATTAGTTATCAGATGTGATCAATGGGAATCAAGTCCTGCACTTTCAGATTTTAAAAAATCGAGGCGTGTACGCTAACCTTTACGCTGTCGGAGAGATTTTAAGTATTTTGCGTATTCCATTATATTTGAATTAAGTATTCTTAAGAAGATTTTTTGCAAAACAATTTTTTTTATAACGTGAATGGTGTTTTTTATAGGATATATATTTACGTGTTTGAGTGACAAAATGGATAGTACTTCTATATTTTTTACAAAGAAATAATTCTACGAAAAGATTATTTATTCAATTCATATTATTTAATGCTTCACTGCAAAATAATCAACTAGACTTATACTGATCCTTTTTCTTGAGATTTTGTTTATATTTATACTTCCCTTGTATTTATCCTGTGGTTTTGAAATTTCTTGGAATTTAAAATAAATTTCTTCTTTAAGATGATTCTGTTAAAAGTTTCTATCGTAAATAAAAAAAATCAAAACAAAACTTTTCACAACTTCGTTTAAAATATTTGATGATGGAAATTTGGATCTCGCATAATTGCGCTATGGCATGTTAAACAAAAGAAAAAAAAATCCGTTTGAGAGTGGTAGCTGAAAAAATCTTCAAAGAGCCTATTAAAATAGACGAAAGAGCCACATCAGGATATATAGGAGTATGTTCTGTGTCCATTTATATGGCATGCGTTATAGTAGTTATTTAATAAACTGAGAGCCCCATTCGCTTTAGAGAAAGGCCATAAAAACGTTAGTGGACACAAACTACCGTCTGGCACGATAATTCATATAAAAATACACCAGATGGCCACGTATGGGTTGGAGTATAGATTGCAACATATAAAAAATGATCATACTTTCTTATGATTATCTTGTTTATGATGTGTAATCAAAAAAAAAAAAAAAACTGACAATAAATAAATAGTTATTATTGAACACTCCCTGAAAATCAGATTTTTTTTCTTTAGCACTAAATATTTGCCGCAACCTATGTAAAAAACGAAAGTTGAGTCAAATTTCTCTTTACACTGATGGAACAACCTGAGTGTCTTTAATTATCCCTTCAAATTAGCGTATAAGCTGATTAACGAATAAACTGAATATAAAAGAAACTTTTGAAATATACGTATACGAATTTATACGAAAAAACAACGAAAGCTACTTTGGGAAGCTAAATAAAACTCAATGAAAAAAATGTTTATTGAAATGGAAGCTTTTTAAGTGCGAGAGAAGTGTAATCAGCAATAATTAAATTCTTTCGACAGGCATTCATTTTAGAAAGAGCAAACATCTTAAAACGTTAAGTAATTTGATTCATCAACATACCTTCTACATTACGTATTTAATGTCTTATTAATATAAAGAACACTTATTCGTAGAGAAAATAAGAAAAAAAAATTAATATAATACCTACCTAGGTATTATATTTTTGAGAACATATTTATAAAAATGCTTTAAATAAACAATATAAAAACACATAATTGATTATTTTATATTAGTAACTTATTACTTATTACCAACGTTTATATTATTATCTATACAAAACATTTTCTATCGAGCTAAATAAATCAACATAATCGATAAAATACTTTTACAGCTATATATGTTTTAAAAATCTTTCAGTTGTAATACTTCTACCAGAAATAATGTTGATTATATCAACTTCTCTCAGTATTGATTTCACATCCGAAATAATCATTGATAAAAATATGTAATGCTTATATTGTGGTTAAAGTCTCTAATTAAGCCACTGTGAAAATTTACTATAAGGAGCATGTAACAATTTATTGATATGTTGTATTCAAAATATGAGTGGTGAATTTAAATGAAAGCAACGTCTTTTTAGTAGAATATATATTATTTTTTAAAACCTTTTTTTTATATATTCACTCCAAACGTGGAGCATATGGGTCTCAACAGTGTAAGGACATTACACGTATTTCAGAAATAGAATATATGGATTTCCACATTATTAAGTTTTATTTTTGACATATTTTATAACGATAATTGTTTGTTAGCCAATTACTTAAGTTATTAGGCATCTAGTTCTGCATTTTTAGATTTTTAACGCTGTAAAAATCGAACCCAAAATCTCCGAGGCGTGCACGCTTACTTCTCGGCTACCGGGAAGACAAAGCTTTCGTGCATTGATAACCATACTAAAAACATAATATTGCATTCAGTACTTCATATGTATTATATTCATATTTATTATTTATTATTTTAGAGTAAAATAATATCTACCCTTTTATACAAAAGCCGACAAAGGGAAATATTAAAAAAAAAACATTTCTGAGCCGTTTTCATTTTACGTATTCTCGTTATTTGAAAGTTCTTATTGGTTAAATATGAATAAGTTATAAACTTAGAGTAAGAAAAATAGGGAAAACATTAATATCGTTTAGCGGAAATAACGTCGAAAAGATGAAACTTTTTTTTTTGTATTTCAGTCCTGATGTATTTTAAAATTTCCGTCACTCTTCCAACAATACGGAAAGTATTTCTCATTACGAAAAAGGATGTTCACGTCAACTTACATTATCTTTTTTTCCGTTACAAATGTCTTGCCATATAAAATATATCACCTTTTGTGTGATCATAATCTTTAATAGCTTTGTTCATTATGAAACTGACCTGTTTCTGACTTTTCTTTTCACTTTATGTTTATTTGATACATGCTATAAAAATTGATTCACGCATTTTTCATATTATCAACGCTTCATCTATCAAAAATTTTATATAAAATGTATACGACTAAAACTAGATAGGAATCATTTTATTTTATGTTTGAAGATCTTGACTCAACTTCTACAGCTCGAAAAGCATTATTTTGTAAAATACAATATTTACAAAAAAAATATTTAAATATTAATAAAAATTAAAAATGGATGAAACGGTAAATAGTGCACAATCTAAAAAGCTTATTTTTTAAATAATTTCAATATATAAATGATATTATAAGTTCTAATATGTTATATTTGGTAAACATAAAATAGAATATTACGTCTGGATGAAAAATTATATTTCCAAAAGGGAATTAAAATTACCTCGCCAATTTATTATTCGTGATGGATAGTTTAAATTATTACAGGATTTATCGAATTGCATAATATATATCAAGAGAATTAGCGAAATCTTTATTAATTACTTAGATTACGATTGATTTATAAAGAGACTACTGACAAGAATATCTTTTCGACGACAGTAAGCCTGCGGATTCAATTTTCTCCTTAGAAGTGGTTGATATTCAAACCAAGAATTCGACGAAAAATAATTTAGTGTTTTATTACATCCATTTTATTCTTATCATCAATGTATAAGTATTTATTTAAATGGAAAAAAACGTGTAGTAATATTATACTTTCATGAGTATATTTTTTTATTTCATGTATTAGAATTTTTATAATTTTTAAAGCTGTTTTTATTTTTGTTCTTATATAAAATACTTTAAGTTCATTTTATTGTTAAAGATTGTTCTCGTATATAAAAATAATATTTGTACTCCAATATCAACCTTCATATAGACACTTCCAGGTTTTTATAAATTCTTTCTGGTAGTCATTTAGATGTTTTTAAGCCGACAGGTTTTTTTTTGAAGAGACGGTGTAATATATTTTTCGTAAATATAATATTACATTATAACATCAAAGCAAGTAATGAATAGGTATTTACAAACACTCGCGCTTTAAATTAATATAAAAAATAATCTGAAAATGTATGTGTCTGTGTTATCTATAATATATTACAGAATATGACTGGTACTAATCGAGTTCTTGTTCTTATTCTTCTTTGTTCCCCTGAAGCTGACATAGGCATGGGCAATTTGAAGCTAAGTATTGTTATCTTAAGCCCCATAGCTGCAGAATTTTCAAAAATCCAACGATACGTAATCAGATGCATAATGGGTAGCAATTGCTTGACAGCCAAATTTTCATTAAAACATCTGACAAAAATAAATGTTTGCAATATTAACATCCATACATTACACTCATTATAGTATTAACATACATATGGAACTATTTTAAACATTTATAAATATTGATTATTTACTGTTCATAACACTAATACTACTCGTATTCTAAAAGTGATCAAAAAGGTATCTTTACACTGTGTAGATCCATATGCCCCACTCTGGGAGCAAACATGATATAAAAAAGTATTTTTAACTTTTATCCATTCCACAACGGCAAATATAAGGTTGTTTTTGATTGAAGAATTTTCGTTTTTTTTGTCTGCAATTTCGTTTAATATACTATTTTTCATCAAATGACAATACTTAGTCATGCTTCACTACTATCGCTGTGACACATCAATAGAAAATCACATTAAAGTATTTTAATAAAAAAACGGCGTTGACGTTTTATAAATATTGAAGAAGTCCAAAAAAAAATTAAGCAATATTTTGATATTAAAGTTCCCGATCCAGTGTAAAGTATTATTTTCATTATTGGATCATATATTACGAGGTGTTTCCAAAGGCCTTAAATCATCCCCTTCTGAAGTGATCGGCCAATATTGAAACAGTTTAATGGTCTCGGCTTAAGCCAATAAAAAGTCCAAAAACCCACCCACATGACAAGACTTTAATATTGAAGACCGTCGCGCCAGGTTGTCTAGGAAACTAAACGTATATTGATTAAATTGCTTAGCACTCCAAACTCTGGCAGATGCCTCAAAAATACAATTATGTAACGAATGCATATCAAATTTTCACACTACATATCATGTTATATAATATCATATAATTATACAAATGTAATAATTATTACATTAAATAACTACGATAATTTTTTCATAAAATCTTATTTATTAGTAAATATTAATAACAAAGAAAGATGCTAATTATTTATTGTAATTTTGTGAATCGAAAATTCTAATTTGTGTATGAATTTATAAGCAGCATATACATTAATATGATAGGCTGAAGTGAGTAGAGTTCGATAGAAAATAATCTCACTGTAGCGATTGATATATAATACAAAGCATACCGTAACAGAATCTTAATATTAATCCCAAAATCCCCGGTCTCCCCGGTAGAGTAGTTGGTAGCGTGCGCACCTAGCAATCCGGGGAATACGGATTCAATTCCCCATCTGCCGGATTTCAAAAATCCGAAAAATACAGGACTGGATACCCATTGGGTTGAATAATTGTCTGACAAATAATTCTCGTGAAAAATAATCTGTCAAAACGTCTTCACATTGAGGAGATTCATATCCTCCTCTTTTGGAGTGGATATCTTCCCACTGTCTAGATCCATATGCTCCATGTTAGGAGCAAACCTAGTGTAAAAAAATCCTAAAATATTAATTGATAAACTTTTTAGCATAAAACAGTGTACATTACGATATAGATTTAATAATATGGTGTATATTCATTCCGTAACACCTAACTACCGAGCTAACAATCCATTTCTATCACAAGCGAAATACAGTTTGATTTTATAAAATCATTTAACTGATCTGTATATTATATTATGCTAATATATCTTGGTTGGTGCTGCTGTCATACTTTTATTTAAAATAAGGATACTATATATAATATACGACTATATAAAGCTCATATATGTGTCAGAGTTATGTTTAATGGAATTCTGGTATTTCTGGTTTTTAGTGTAAATATTTCTTGTAGCATTTCTATAGCATTATTAAAAGTTTATAAAAATAGCACAATATAGTGCTGTAACGTGAAATAACGTGAAAAGTCAGGTCTGTGTTATATAAATAAATAATCACTTTTGAGTTTTCACATAAAAAACATGTTTACAAATTTGCACCCATGGAATTTAATAGATAAATTAATTGAAACGAATTTACCATTAAAAACTTTAAGAAGATGTTTCCATGAACAAGTTTGGATAGTATGCATGAAACAACCTTCCATTGGGTCTATGCAAATATAGCGGTGACCGTTTCTGAATTACTGGTTCAACGCTGACCTTAATATAGCCGTAAGGACGCTGAGATCACTCAACAAAATTACCACGTTCTGAGACCATAACGCAGTAGCATTAAATTCCGATGCTTTATAATTTTAAAATTACTAAAACTTTTAAAGCAACAGATAATCTAACATATTTATTAATATCCACCTTATTCGACTTATATTGAACTGATGTTTAAACCAATAAAAATTAAAAGTTATATCTTTAATACATTTGTCACAGTAGAATATACTTTTCTTAGTTTGTATGTTGTCAAGTATAAATTAATTGTTGAATTATTTCAAAAATACCCAATTATTAGCAGATGAAACGATTTATCTAAGTACAATTACTTCCACGTAATCCCGGATTCATCCGTCTTAGAAATTTACGTTTTCGTTTTCAATTATCATTATTGTGTAGAATTAAATTTGTGTTATTGAAGCGAAAATCCTCTTAACTAATCCACGCCTTTGTGTTGGGCCAATCCTTTGTATGGATACCAACCATTGCCAGGATCTCCCGCTAATGAACGTTAATACGAACAGTCGTATAGGAATGCCTCAGGAGTTTTATGTCTTACAAATATAACAAACGAAAGTATTCAAAAATGCCTAAATATTCGACAAAGAGATTATGTCAAACAATGGAACTGGACATTTTTATATCGATATAAACGAATAAAAAAGTATTGTTACATTTTTTATAATTCTATTTTCCGATTTTATAACATTGTAGAGGCATGACAAAACAAAAAAATTTTTAAAAAAAATACTTGAATCATTACTATGAATGCTATGTATTCTTTAAAGTAAGCATAGTATTTTTATAAAATTTAATTTAGTTGAAAAGGTTTTATTTAATAAAATTTTACAAAAAAAAAGAAATGTCTCCTACTTTCTTTGGATCACGGCTTTAAATCTTGTAGCAGGTTTTATTTTTCATTTAATTTACAGTTTAATTTCCTATTAATTAGTCAGTTCAATTTAAGTTATGTTGATATAATAATGGTAAAGATTGTTGCTAATCATAAATACTCATTAAATATTTGCTTAACTTCCGTATATAGACTCGATCTTTTATTTTTAAAATAAAAATGTTCATCTATCAACAATAAATGCGTTTTACTTGAGTCTATGTTTTTTGGGAGAAAACCTGTGATAGCTTTTATCAAAACAGACAAAAAAAAATTAACTTTAAGTATTTCGATTCCTTTTTTAATTATTAATAAGTTTTTGATGTTGATATTATAGTGTAGAGTTTTCTACCAGTAACGTTTTATTCTCCAAACCTAATGACGCAAATGATATATTAAATACCTGCTTTTAATTCTTCCCTGCTTCGCATTATTTCCTTTCATGTTATGTTCGAATTTAAATTAGGAGGAAGAAAATTAAGCTTAATGAATCATATAAGCTTTGCCTGGATTTTCCTTAAGTTAAACCGAACGCTGTGATTGGACGCACCTGGGTAAAGCTCAATTTAATGCACTATTAACGACATGCTTTTGGAAAACACTATATTGGTTTTACTTTCCATAATCGTTGCGTACGGAAAACACGATTAAGCCTGAAGTTATTCTGCTTTAAGGATAGTGAAAGAATCTTCTTATTTTAAACTTTCTATGACAAAAATATATAAATAAAATCGTGTTATTATAATATAATATTATCATTAGTTATTATAAACCAATCACAAAGGAATACTTCTGGATTAAAATTAACTATTTTATATAACATAAATAGTAGTTTGTATATAGCCTATGAATATTTATTTAGTTAAATGGCATTACTACTATTTTTTTATATTATACATAACACGTACGTTTTATTATTATAGTTATTTATAATATCAAAGATAAGAAGATATTAAAAGCTCGATTATATTATTCTTATACCAAATTATGTGAATGTAATTTATGACAATCTTCAAAAAAGGTATGAGTATATCAGGAGTGCAGCACCGGTGGCTATCATAAAAATAATTATCCAAATTTATACCGGACCATAAAGTATAATTGTTTTAACCGAAATCCATGGCGTTACACCGTTATCTACGTCTTCGCAAGGCTGACTTTAACGACCTTTATGTTTTTTTTACACGCCAGTGTTTATCGTATACTCACTTACCTACTTTAACGCTACAAAAAATATATTAGCTATGTGGCCTGTGCTTTTCTTGTTGTAAAAATAAAGCTTTTATAAAAAAATACTATTCATTCATGACCATTTCTGTGTGTTTCCTGTAAAAATAATAACACTAAAGTTAAATTTAGGAACTACGAAATATGTATAAAATTTATTTTATAAATGCTAGATTTAATAAAAAATATCAAACTTATTTTATATTTGAATAAATCAAAATTCTAATTTATTCTTTACCGTGTCCGCTCAAAGCATATAGATTTACACAGTGTAAATAGATAACGGCTCCGAAGGTGGAGTATATTATGTGAAAACATGTCTTTGCAGGTAATTTTTTTACGAGAACTGATTTTTGACAATTGCTCAACCTAATGGTCGTCCAGTTCCGTATCTTTGGATTTTTTTACATCCACGAGGTGTGGCAATCAAACTCGCATTCCCTGGGTGTGAAGCGCTTACACTATCATCCCAGCTACCGGGGAGACATAAAGCGATTTTATAGAATAAAGTAAAATATTTTAAAGTTAATTTAAAATATGTGGAAACTATGATATATGCATCCTGATAATTTCGTGTGAAAGAGTGTGTATTTATTATTGGTAGTGTGTACTATATTATATAGTAAGTATATTTTAGAAACATCTAAATAGTATGTCAATGTAATTTGTATTTTGTCGGATAAAAATAAAAATGTTTTGACTCAACAGTTAAAAATCAGCCAAAAAATATATTTATATGTGATAAAACTTTCTCTTTTCCATTAGGTTATGAATTTAATACGAACGCAACTATAAATTATATCTGAAGCTGTTTTGGGTCAAGAAAAACACTTACAAACTGAGTGAAAATAAGTGAAAGAGTTTTTGTATCAACGCATTTTTCCATTTTCATTTCGAAATGGAAATATTCATAGGTGGGAATAAACGGGAAAGGATTTACGAGAATGCGAACAATAAACAATGTTGTTTATAAACGAAATCCTAAAAAAAATAGCGTTTCTATGAGGAACAAAAATGGTCGGCGGAAGTAGACAAAAAGCTATTTTCTGAAAAAAAAATTGTAAACAATTTCTTTGAAAACAATGATATCCTATTCTATTATTCTCATTGAATCCTTAATAGATTTACGAAATAGAACACTTAAGAATAATAAAAAATATATTTTTAACTATAATTTGCTTCATACTATATATTATAATAATGTAATTTACATATACATGCAACACAAATAATTGAGATTAATAGATACAACTTATTAAGATATTATAAATCAAATCTACCACTCATAACGCCATTATAATAATACTGAAGGTATATGTATTATAAATGTAAGTTTTCTCAAAAAGCTTTCTTCATATAAATTCACATATGAAAATATATCTAAATATCACAGTACAAATGTTTGGCTGTAGGCGGAATGAATAACACAGTATGTTATATGTATAATATTAATTTTAATCAGTATTTATTTGCGTTTATTTAATTTCATATAACTACAAAAATACATTCAATACAAATGGCAATCAAAAATAAATAATTATTCTTGGATATTAATTTATTCGATCCGTAAGCTTTATTAATAATTCTATGACATTATTTATTTTTATTATTTTTAACATTTAAAAAAATATCATTAAAACATGAATAAAAAAAACATATCGTATTTAATAGATTATTTATATACATATATATATATATACCATATTTGCTCCCAAAGTGGAGCATATGGATCTCCACAATTCAAAGACGACTTGACAGATTATTTTTCACGAGAATCGTTTGTCAGACAATTGCTC